>CABFOQ010002274.1:2925-17131 GCA_900660455.1 Gephyroberyx darwinii | reverse complement strand
AGCCATGCAGATTTTCTCGCCTAATCCCCCTTGCCCGCTCTCCTATCCCGCCGGAGTTTGGTAATACGATCTGGAGAGATGACTGAATTCTCGCTCTGTCCAATATCGCTGGGTCGCTATTCTCCTGCCTCCCCGGCTCTAACAAGATGAGCTGTTTTCCATGTGGGCCCTTAATGCCACTCTGGGCTTCATTTTGCAGATCCCTGATGCGCCACAATGAAATCATAGCCCTGGACTCAAACCTGCTTGTTGATCTTGAGATTACTGGCCGACAACAGGTTTCCCCCCTAAGCCAAGCCCGCCCTCGGTGAGGAAACCCAGGCGTGATTTGATATTGAGATGTCTTCTTCTCTCTCTCTTTCTCTTGCTCTCTATCCATGGTCGTCCACAAGTGCTCACAGCTGCTGGCGCCACCGTGCCGCTAAGCAGGTTTTAAGACAGGTCCCAGTCGAGCCCTCTCTAGCCCAACCAGGAGGCAGAGCCCTGGATCCAGGCCTTTTTAAGTGATCATCCTTGTATCATAACAGATTAAGGGCTGCTGCTCCTCTGGATTAGGCCTAATCTAACCTTTATCCGCTCCCATCTTCACCTGAAACTTACAGCGACCAGGAAGTCAATCGCCTGGCCCCCGTGATATACAATGACACTGATCTTCCTTTTTGCGCTCTAATTATCAGGATTAAGAAAAACACTTTTGAGTAATTATTTTCACATTGGATAAACATTAGCCTTGCACGGATTTAGCTGAGCTTTCGCCCAACAAGAAGCAGAGATCTGAGCGGGCTTACAAGCTCCACACAGGCAGATGGAGATCCTCTCTAATCAGGAATAACCAACAAACAGGCAATGGAGGAAAAGCAAAAGAACAAAGAAATGAATGTTCTTTTGTCGCTTAAACGGTGGGGGATTTTCACAGCTGAGTGCAAACTGTACACAAAATGCCTTGTCATAACCATATTTACATTTCAGATGAGGGAGACCAAGCTGTGGCGAAGCACAGGTCTAAAAACGATTTAGAGGAGATGAAATTTACAGTAAAAGTGTGTTGTGTCTTTGCTGTAGCAGAAATTTTATAGGCACATAAAGCCTCCTTTGTTCATTCATCTATTTTTTTCCTCTCGCATTACTGAAGTTAAGTTGTTTTTTTTCAGTGTTGCTTGCTAATGGATTTGCCAAGCGATTCACACATTTGGAGATAGTTTTCAGAGGAGAAAAAAAAGAAACCATGGGAAAAAGATGACCTCCAGAGCTTGTTTGATATTATATATTATTTCAATCATACACAATTACAAACTGAAATCACATCACAGCACCAAACTGAGGCCCAGATAACCTTTTAAAGGGACAATTCCCTGAGAGATATGGCCTCTGACCCCAGGCCTGCCAGCAATCTTCCTCAGGATGACTTTGCCACGGTCACAGAGGTTATACGCACGCACATACACATGCACACACACTGTCTCTCTCTTTCTCATCTCTCTCTTTCTCTCTTTCTTCTCTTTCTCCCTCCAACACACAAGATACCTGCATAAATACTTTATTCATTTGTGCACTTGTCACTCCAATGGTTCTGATAAAAAGCAGGGCTGTACTGAAAAACTGTCGCCCTACCCATCAAAACGTGGTAAGAGATAATGTTGAAATAGTTCAAACTTGGGCCACGAAATCCACCGTATGTGTGTATAGAGCTGAAATCTGAATCTGTTTTTAATGAATTGCCTGGTAAAATAAAGGTTAAATAAAATTTTAAAAAATAAAAAAATGTTGCGGCCCGGAAGTGAAATTCATTTTTTCTCACTGATTATTAGCTATAACTGTGTTAACAGTGAAAAGTAGACGCGCCATGCGCTATCAGATTGTAAAACAACTATATATGTTCCTATAGAAACCATCAGTCAATCTGATTTGGACTTCATTGTGAAGAAATTGTGTTTTATTCCTGACTTCCCTGTGAAATGTTGGGATTATACTGGGATTTTCTGAAATGCCTATGGAGAAAAATAAAGAAAAATTTACTTCTGGAACCCGAGCCACTAAAAAAGGGGGCAGGCATGTTTCAGCTCGATATATGTAAGTGAGTATATTTGAAACTAGAAACCTCCCAACATAACAAAAGGTACTATATAAGGTGACTCAGTGACTGATAAATCAGATATGATGTTGTGATTCTGTGTCTGGTGTTGACAGCCTCACAGATCCACTCGCACTATCAAATGGGATTTGATTTTCTCTGTGTAATAAAACCAAGTAGAGGTGATAATATAACGTAATGTAATAACTGGTTTGGATGTTAAAGGAAAGGGAGGATAGATGAGAGCAGCTATGTCATGTGGACACCCCCCCCACCATGACAGATATATTCAATTAATTTGCAAAAATTTCTCATGGTTATATTAAAAAAACTGGAAAACGTACTGGACATAAATTCAAAATGACAGTGTTACTGTCAGTACTTTACTGGGGAGTAATTTTACTTTTGTCTATCAACATTATAATCTGCGTTTGAGGACTCTATCAGAAGAACAGAAGACATAGGCTGTAAATTCATTTTAATGTTGCTAGCTACCTGTTGCCTGACTAATGATACTAATAATGATCTTGTGGTGGACAGGGAGTGAGCCCTCTGCATCACTTTCTTACAAAAAGAATTGTCTAATGATGTTATTGGCTTTAAGTGATGGCCTGGCCTGCCCCAAAACTGGAATCTTCCCAAAACTGAGAGCCATCTGTCCCAAAGCTATCCATTAAACCTCATCATAATGACAATTAATATCCAAGAGAGTCTTCAGCCCAGTGACCATAGTCCATTGTATAATACTAAATTATTGCTTGGTCCAAACTAATCTCAATTTATATCAACCTGTTAAAAACAGCAAACAGGACAGGACAACCAAACCTAACGAGATTTATGGCCAAGCTAATTTTCAAACACGCATCCAGGAAATGACAATCCTGTTTCTCTAAACTCTGATTAATCTCACTGAAGTGTGGTGAACATTTCTGTGTCGCCACTAACCTCTTGGTACCCTCTGACATCCCCCCGCTGATAAAATGAAGACCTTTTGTGTCCACCTGCCCTCTGCCTCTACTCAGATCCAGATGTGTCTGGGCTTTGATGTGGACCGGATTTTTTGGGGTCAGGAAAAGACAAAAAACCCAAACTGGCTCGCATGTAGCCACAACACACGCAGTACTTAGGCTTTCAGCACAAGCATCATATAAAGTAGTGAAAAATGTGAATTCTTCAACTTTTTAGCTGCTCCGTAATCAGTCATTTGTTTTTTGGGGGGGCAGATGTTCTCCTCTAGTGGAGTTGTGGGTCTGCTCTTTTCCTCAGTGCAGTGAGAGTCCTTAGAGGTAGGCTGCACTAACTACTTCACCTTAGAATAGTTTTCCTTCCATATCTGGGTCAAATAGTACTTTTTTAACCTGCATGGAGTACAACATGGGTGGGGTTTACTGCATCAGGACAATCTGGATAGTGTCAGCTAATACATTTCTCTTATTAGCACTTAACAATTTGTCCTATCTGGCAAAACCAGCTCATCTGGCAACAAAGTACAATAAACCACATAAGGTACTTGCAAATATTTTGACCACTGATTTTTTTTATATACTTTGCAATTTCTCCACTTCTTTTTCCTTGGATTTTCTGTTGAAGTTTGAGTTTCTGTAGGTGGCTATCGCTGCTCATGCTAACTACCCACTTCTTCATCTGTTCATTCTAAACGAACCGTTGTTGCTGCTGCTGAAACCGCAAAATGCATCACTTCCTGTGTGGCAGAGGATTTAAAGACCTACCCGATACCGTATGTTTAGGACAGCAAATGTAGCATATTTAAAAGCTTTTGTGAATGGGTATAGGTTGAAGTATTGGCGACAGAGAGTATCAAAACGGATATTAATTAATATGAAAATGTCACAGATTATTACTTAAGTAAAAACTTCAGATGGCCATCACTCTTTTCTTTTTCAGTGTTCAATCCATTTTGTGTTTTTGGTCTAAAGTGCCATAGGACTAGTGAATGTGATAATTCGCCAACACTGGTTTAATCTCCCTGTATTTCATAGCCTTGGTCATACGGGAGCCAGCTGTGGTCAATAAAGTCTTAAAAATAACTCTGAGGGGTAAACCAACATTTAATGTGCTTCTCCAAACATCGACCCCTCGCTGACCTTTTGCCTCTGTGACAAGAGACTATGTAAACTGCACTTATGCTCTTAAGAAAGTTTCAAAATGTTGCATGTGCACCGAATGTTGCTCTTGCTAATCAAGTCCAGCTAGAGAAAACAAACTGCCTTTAATTTCAACTTGTGACTTGTGACTTGTGAGAGGTTACCAGTCCAGTTCACCAAAAAGGACACATTCTGGTATGGCTAGTATTAGACAGTGTGTATCTGTTATTTTGATTAAAGGAAGATATCTGGAGTAAGACAGTTACTTTAATTCCTCTATTCTTATTATATTGACTGCTGTTATCAACATTAATATGAGATGCACTTTCTAAACAGCATCAGAGGTAAAAAATGTGTAATTGCTATTTGATGTTATTTGTGTTTTTTGTAAAATGCTAATTATTACTTCTTCACTTCCCTTTTACAATGTTTGTTTGTGTTGTATTGTAGAGGCATGGTATGCATAAGTGACCTCATTGTCAAAGATATTTCAGATCCATTCCTGTAGACAATACTGGGTCAGATAGTAGTAGCAAATTCTGTAAATTATTAAAATTTGTGTAAAATCCTAGCTGGGTGGGATTATTCAGTTAGTGTCAGATCTGAACTGTCAATCCATGAAAAGTACACTACACTGACTTTTAAATACCTTTCCTGTGATTGTCAAAATGTTCTATCACTGATTGTTTTGCCACGTGTATCAAACCCATGTTATACTCGTGGACGTTTTAAATTATTTTTAATAATTATGTGCAAACAGTTTGAGCTGTGCTAAAATGTCCCATCAGTGAATCTTGGGTTTGTCAGGGTCCCTGTTGTTTGTACAGGAAGTCAAAACCACACCAAACATAACCATCCCTCATATAAACACGGGTAATTATGGGACAATAGCCTGACCCAAAGCCTTAAATACATGGTTAGGTTGAAGGGCTTCTTTAAAGCTCCATACACATTGACATACTGGCTAAGCCCAACAAAGTAGTAAAGAGATGACTCTTTCCTGCCTGAGTAATCCATTAATTTCTTGTTCCCCTTTTCATTGCCCAGTGGCATGTCTAGTCTTGGTGATTTCTTTACCTCCAACAGAGCTTTGGGAAAACAGAAAACTCACCTTCTCAGGCTGCCTTAGCCTTCAGCTAAAGTCTGAAGCTAGTGATATTAGGCCGGTTTTATTGCTGTCTTGAAGAAACCCCCTGATCAGGTACAAACCAGGGCTGGAGATAGAGAGGGTGCAAGCAGGCCTTGTGCCGCGGGGGGAAGGAGGTCCACACAGGGGGCCCATCAGGAGGGGGCCCTTCAGGAGTGAATCAAGAATTATTTTTAAAAAAAATACTGTATATACAGTTTAGAAAACAAATCATGACTTGAACATCATCATCAAATACAGGGTATCCAGTAAAAGTCTTATTTTGCCAACCAAAGTCTTGTTGATAGGGTTGTTGATCAAAACTGCTGACTCAGCAATTACTTCACCAAAGCAGTTTTATTATTACTACAGTATTTTAAGTTCTATCACTGTAATTTCAATTCCTACTGGCCACAAGGTAGAGGTCGATAAAGATCATAGATTACCTAATGCCCCTTTAAGTTTGTGCTGTTAAGAGCAGTAGATATCACTTTTGAAATGAAACTCGAAAGTTGAAATGACAACAGAATAAGAATGATCATCAATCAGGTGGGAGGGGTCCCTGCACCCAGGCTCATTGCAACCAAGCTTTGCTAATGGCACAGAGTATTAGACCATGACACACCCAAGTCAAGATGAAACAGCTACTGCTCAAAGGCTGTTATTTAGGGCAACTGTTGCGGGCAACATTAATGGGCAGCATTTACTCTATAGCTGTCTAAACGTGGTTCCTTTGATTACACAGGCGTTTCTAGTCGCCATGAGAAATCGTTCTATAGTTTTCTCACGTTCAGCAGAACAGCCATCCAGAATCTTACCCTCAAAGGTTCTCAAAAGCAGCGTAAACTGGAAATGAAGATACAATATGAGAAAAAAAGGTATTTTAAAATGACAAGCTGATGTGATACTTAGTACCTTGGGTGGATTAACAGATTTAACAGTAACATGTTTGGAATTTATTACTTTGAAAATCTAAAATAAAAAATGCAGCTCCAGAACTACCCAGTGTTTTTCTGTTGCTTTGCAGATGTCAGGTCTTGCTAAATGAGGCCAGATTATGCTGATACAACACATCTACTACTGATTACAGAAAAGAGTCTTGACAGAGCCTGAGACCTCTTACAGGACAGCAGGGGCCTCGTGGTTAGATCAAAGCTGCAGGCGGCAGTTTTGATGCTTGCCACAGCTCATGTTTGTCCATCCACACCTGCATGTGGAAGTATCCTTCTACCTGTTGCGCTGAAATAACAGCATCAGCTAAAGTTCATCATCAGCGGTACATCATAAGGTCAAAGACTCTTACAGGATATTATTCTACCTGCATTTCAATATATCCAACCATCACGTCCCCCTCAGCATCCTCCAATCATCTTGCAGTAATTTTGTAGGTGACGATGACAGTGACGGAGATGGCATTAATCCCCACTGTGTATTCACAATGGAATATTTCCCAGTAGCCTGTATTGATCGGCACTGTTATTTGCCATGAGGATCAGTGTGATAATTAAAAACGAAACACATTTAGCGTCTGACTTCCAAGCTTTTATACCTCTGATAGCCCAGCAGGAAATGAAAAGGTCATATTGAGGAATGGAGCACAAGATGGCCAATGAGATGTTGAGTTTGACAGGTTTGGGTTTGTTTTGGAAATGATGGATTCTAATTTATTGTATACAGACAGATTAGTTGTGGATTGCTCATCAATTTACCATGGACATCTACTGAAATACTCAAAGGTTGTAAATCATCGGTGCTGCCCTACATATATATTGTATATGTATTGGTTGTATTGACACTTTTGCAACTTTTACACTAGAAGCCCTTAGCATCGGTCTGTGCAACTGTAAGGAGCTTAGATGTGGGACATTTTTGATGGCATTTCAGAGTTTTTTGGCGGTAGGAATGATGGAAGAGAGAAAGGTGGTGCAACAAAGGTCATGAGTAAAATTCCAACCCACAACGTCTCCAGTAGTGTACAGGGATCAGAGCTCGAGTCACTACCACCTTAGTCCTGTCCAAGTCAATTCGTATAACAGGTCCAGTTGAGTTTGAGACAAGACCAGGTCCAAATGGGGTTGAGACCAAGTCAAGACTGAGACCAGAGTCCTATTCAATTAACCAAAACAGGCAATAAACAGTGTATGTCTTTCCAAATGTAAAAATAATGCTTAGGAAGCTTCCTAAGGAGCAGTAGAGATGTGAATCTGTCTGCAGGAGCTCTGTACTATAAATGTTTAGATAGGTGGGAAAAAGTCGATTCAACATCCAATAGTTGCCGAGACCAAGACAAGTCTGAGTCAAAATTGGCACGAAACCAAATCTAACGTGTCAGAAAAGACCTGAGACTCAAGTACTACAGCTTCAGTATGTGTCTTAGGAAGCCCCAATGTGAGACCTTTTTATCCAATAGTCCCTCATGAGGAGTAATCCCATTGTGTTGAAGCCATAATTGACTTTGACATTTTTATTTTCTAGCATGCATACTTGTATATGAATTCATGAACCAAAGTTACCAAAGCACATCCACTGAGGAATACAAATTAATGTGTTTTTTCCTGATTATTCACTATTTAACTGACTTGTTCAATAGGTTTGCTGTGCATTGGGTTTTAGCAGTGGTACAAAGACACAAATGCAGCACATAAAATCGATAAATCACTTCTGTCACTCAACACATCTAATAAGATCATAGCGTCCAACATACCAAGGCTCTAACAAGCAATAACGCAGTCCATATGGGAAGCAGATCAGACTCAATGTTCTGTATCCCCAGACGTTCTGTATACACTGCAAAAATGTACATCTTAACTAGTCATTTAATGTTGTATTCAGTCACATTTTTATCAATTGTGTGAGTTCATTTCAGTTGCTTTCCGTGCAGTTTCACTGCAATATTCTTGAATTATTGAGCGACACCATAAAGAAATAAGTGGAGTCATCTGCCTCATTTCGAAATAATTCTCGAAACAAGTAAAACTCATTGCAGTTAACTCAGACATTGGCAGATTCTTTTTTTTGCTTCAGAAAAACACCATTTAAGACTATATACAAGACAAATGACTTGTTAAGATGGGCATTTTTTGCAGTGCAGCGCTACTCCACTTCTTCTCTTTCCTAGTTGAGGCCTGCGTGGGTGGAGGTTGGTGGGGTGGGGGGTGCTAAAGATGAACAGGCGAAGACAAATGGCTTCTCTCCCTGCTATTTGGCAGCTGGGGCCCTCAATGGCTCCCTGAAGACGCAACACTTAAGAACCACAATAAGGTGGCAGGGGTGTTGTACAGTCCAATAGCACTGAACATGATAGAAAAGTCTGTAATCTGAAATCACAGCTGTCTAGGTCTTGTTACTGGGGACAGAACAGGGGTCCAACAGCTCCCAGAGGTCCAGGCATGCCACCTGAGACATCGGTAAGTTTCATGAGAATACTTTATCACCTTACAGCTCCCTCCCTTCCAGAGAAACCTGGGCCAGCGCTCCACCTTCTATCAATAAAACTCCAGACACTGAAGGAGCTGTTAAACAAAGCAATTTGTTACACTGTCATTTAATGGGAATCAAAGAGGGATTTTCTCCATTTACAAAGTTCCCTCTTAAGCACGGAGAAGAAAACACGGTTTAATATGCATTATTCACATGTGTTTGGCTGGCGGCGGAGAATTCTCTAAGACAGGCCAGAGAAAGTTTTCCAATTAATTGTTCTACTCCCTGCCTTAACATAGAGCCCGTGTGCCAAATAAAATATAAAGATAATGGGAGGGATCCAAATATGTTGGTGGTTTCTAGGACATCAGTGAAGAAAAACTGTACACATTAAATTGTCAAGAATTATGCCACATGTTGTAAAGAAATTATACCTCCATGTGCAGAGGATCTGATATTCATGTTGTTCCTATGTCTGAGTTAAGTTTGAAATGGTAGTATTTAATAGACTGCACTTTATTGTTGCACAAATAAGGGCCATCTCACCACTGAGCACCCCAAGAGCATACTGTGTGGTGCGGTCTAGCACAACTCAAGAAAGCATTTTATCTCCCTTATAAATTAAGAGCCTGGTCATAGGCCCTCACTAGGAGCAAACACAAGTGCTCCCCTGGGGAAGGCAATTTAAAGGGGGAGAGGAGGGGGACACCACATCGGGCCGCTGCTTGGACGGCTCAAATCGACCTTAAAGACGATCCAGTGTGAGATGCAGCAGAAATTGATGGCCACGTGTCAATGAGATGGAGACAATAGGGGCGAAAGGTAAATGTCCCAGGGTAGATGTTTGTGCATGTGCATGACTGAAGTTTACATTGGGCCTCTTACTGTGTGTGCGTAAATCATGAATATCCTCCCAGCCTCTGCTCTTTAAGGCCCCTTTGGAGCACTTTCAGCTATTTTATTAAGCAGTAACAATTTATAGATTTCAAAGGAGGTGGATATATGGTACGCCATCGGACTGCAGGCTCTCATACATGACCAAATCAGATGATGGATGTGGCATTACTAACCAAATTCATTGTGGCATCCACTTGGGAATTTCACCATGGTAAAAGAATGTCAAACCTTGCATGTTTCTTGCATGAAATGCTATCACGGTGACTATTATATTACATAATCTTGAATTATAAATGATGTGTAAAATAATAATTTGTAGAAGGGCACCTCATTTTAAACATACTCACAGAAAACCAATCAAAGGAGGCATATCAACATGTATGATTGACGCTTAAACCACCAGACCATAACATGGTTGCAACCTACGCTGTGACACATCCATCGATCTCTCTCATCACTTCATTTTAATACAATTCATATCTTACCTAGCTTGTGACTGGCCCCCACTGAATAGCACACACTTCTAACATGGTAAACGTGGAATTTCTACCAATAGTTAAATTAGGTTTAACATTAAATAGAAAAAAGGCAATGTTACATTTCATTAGTCACTGATTTCTCGACTCGTTACATTTCATGATCAGTTTCTCATTCTGTTGCATTTATTATAGTAGAACCTCTTTGTCCAAATCTCATGGCAATGCATGTTGAGAATGAAATGCTCAAAACACAGACTGTTTGTGACAGTATGTCATCCAAATCAACTTCTTCAAAAACATGTATTTAGACACATTCCACCCAACTTAATTTGCAGTTTAAATGCTTATAGTTTGATGCATTGAGGAGGAAATTCCACTAATTATACACACTCAACTGGAATTACTGTATGTTTAATTTGTTGTTTTTTCCCCCCACATTTGGATTGTTCTACACACTGGTCAGTTGGGAAGTCTCAGGCTTGGATAAGCAAAGCTCTATTGTATCTGGAGGTGCAGAGCTGCTAGAGAAGACAATGCAATCATTAATGATATGACAACCCTTATTCGTCCAGCCAGAGGGAGGTGGAAATCAACCTGATTCTCCCGTCTCCCCCCGCTCCCTTCCTGTAACCTCCGAGACTATAAGGAAATGAAAAAGGATTAGTGGGACTCTGAATCAACGAAATGACTTTAAATGACTTCTTCAGGTAACCACAGGCCAGGCGCACAGCATGTTTAAGTTGACATTTCAATTGTACAAGTAATTTGCATTCTATTTGACTCTAAATGACACCTTGATATTAAGGATTCCAACAGCAGTTTTTGATTTCCCCAGTTCAAAGATGAGCCTAAGAAATGTGGCTTAATCAAGGTGTGTAGGACTCCTGTCAATCTCTGACCAAAAAAAAAAACCCTCTGACAAGGTGGGGTCTTAACTTCAATCAAATTCTTAACGTGTCCACTCATGACACGAGGCAAATCTTCAACCGGTGCACCGCACCTTATTAAATAAAGATCACTAACTGAACACATGTATCCGTAATATGGCAATCTGGTGAAAATTAGAAAAAAGGGGAAAAGATTGCATTGAGGTTATTACATGAAGCGGCACACAGTGAGGTATAAATCTGGCGTGATCCTGTTGCTAAGATACTTGGGTAATGTCACTGAAACAAGCCCATATTGCTAATCTGTTGGAATCCATGCATGTCCCCACATATTTTGTCACCGGGAGAATGAAGTCTTCAAGGTGTATGGTTGTATTGTTTCCCTGAGTCTACAGCATTACTACTTTATCTCATTGAGCCAGAATGGTTTAACAAAAATAATAAACTGAATGTAACGTATTTTAAAGGCAACAGGCAACAGTCTTCCACATTTTCAGAGAGGATCTTCTTGTGTCATCGAGTAGTATTGTCACTATGGCACAGTAGACACCAAATACACTGCAAATATGTAAATCCTAACAAGTCAAAATCTAGTATTGAACTTTAAAATCTTATTTTTTGTCAGAATAAGCAGAAAAAACGTATGTTTTAAATAAAAAAGAAAACACTGATTGATTCTGACATTGATTCTAAATATGGGTTATTTCTGACCCAGACATGGTAGAGAATGTAGGTTCCAATAACCTGTGAATCTAAGGGTTCAAATTCAGGTTGTTACCGAAAATTGGTAAAGGTAGCTATTGTTTTGCAATACCCAGTCCTAGTTGGGTGTATTGGCATACTGTAGCTGTATTCACACCCTGCCCTGTTTGATCTTCTGGTGAGAAGATCAAAGAGGCCACTTCCCACCTGTCTGAAGCTACAGCACAGAGACCTATCATCATCCCATAATAATCTGTCTGGTATCCTGGTATTCCATCAAACACTAGTTCTTCTTACCCTACAATACACACTACAGATATACTTCAATATATCTCATTCTAGATTTAAAGTGTATGGTTATACATCTAGATCTACAGCAGTATGGCATGAGTATACTTACCATCAAGCACTATATTTTTGCACTGCCTCACTCTCCTTTATAAGACTGGGTACTCAGTTGTCACCTTTCTATCTATTTTCTCAAGGTCAGAGCATGATGGGTGCATGGCCAGACGCGAGACCAAGGTAATGAGTTTCGAATGGCATTTAGAGCAGTGAGAGGCTCGGGACTCGCACCTGACTCATCACACTATGGATTCAAAAAGAATAGATAGTGTTAATGAAAATATATGGCCAAATCCTTGGTTCAGACTGAAAAAAAGAAGAAATGGTCTACTATTGGAGGCAAGACACCGTGCTGCAAAAGTGTAGTAATTTCAGCAATTTTCTTAAAATAAGTAAAAACAATCTTTCTGCTTAATATGAGGTAAATTTACTGGTTAATATGGACCTTTTCCCAGTATGGTCCTCTCCAGATGGCCTTACCACATTGTCGGTGTGTTCTCTTAAATAGGCTTTTTCATTGTACTGATTTGAAAATGGTTTATTAGGCAAATATTTAAACCTTACTGTAGTTACATTAAATGCCATGATCATCAGGAAAATACCATTCAAGAAGAAGTAAGATTAAAAGTTTCGTGTAGTGTAGCAAGGAATGGTGATGCTAACCAATTCTAAAAATAATATAGCTGAATTTACAACACATTCGGAGGAAGAGGAAGTACATCCCAGCTATGTCCTACTGTTGTGTACCAAGATGTTCATATAAACATCAGGAATCTAGAGGAATATAAGGTGATATATTTTAAGGTGATATATTTGGCCCACTATGGCTAGCTACCACAATCTAGCCTAGGTAGCTAGCTAGTAGTTGACTAGCTAGTAAGCTAACTAACTTCCCCGCTAAATTCAAGCAGTTATTGCAGTTGTTGCACTTACGTGTTGAAGTAATGCCAGTTTCATATATCGGGTGTTACAAAAGGAGTATGCAATTTTATTATTATGAAAAACAAAGCTGTATAATTCTAGCTATTTTAACAAGATTATTCAACATGCAATTGATAATATTAAACATTGAAGCATTTATTAATATTACAAATTATACTACAGTAATGCATGTAAAAATGTTTAACATATTTTTTAAACAGGCTGTACATGCCAATCTGTGACAACAGGCATAAGTGACATAAGTTCAGAATGGTTATCATGGGAATAAGGTCAATGAAGAAAAAAAAGGCAAATACATACAGCAAATAGCTAAAGTTGAAAATGCATCTAATCAGAAATCAAGCCATTTTGTGCATTCTACACCAGTGTGTGCTCTTGTAAATGTCCCCATATACCCCAGGGCATATATCACAACTCGCAGACTGGCGCAGGCAGAGAAACAATCATGTTTAGACCATCCATGAATGACAGATACTTTTCAATTGTCCTGTCGGCAGCACAGGGGAGACTGATAGAAATGTTTTTCCAAACCTCTTACTGCTCTCAATTTCTGCAGGGCTCCGCCATGAGAGGAGAAAATGCTTGTTTACCCAGGAACCAACGGGGCTCCCTGATTGCCATCCCAACGGTAATGGCCAAGGATGAGGCAGATCAATAACCATCTGCACCCATTCCTAAAGTAATAACATTCAATAGGAAAACCCATTTACTTTTACTTACCTTTGCTTTATTTTGTTTTACCATAAAGAAAGCCAATTCTGATGCAGGTGGGCTTAGACTCCATGGGCAGTTGCAGTTATGAATCTTTACCACTGTATTGCTTGTTTTATTTTCTATGGAAATTGGAGGTCAACTTTGAGTACATTAATGTAGTGAGCAAATAGCAGCAGAGGGGCAAAAGGGTGGGATGGCAGGATGGTGTTTAGATGCATCAGGGAATGGGTTGCAACTCTGATCAAGGACTCTCGTTTTCTGTGTGACATGTTTTTTGTTTGCCTGATTTGACCTTGAGGGACAGACACTGATCTAGAACAATAGCTTTAGCCTAATAGCCAGACAATGATTGGTGCAATATAAAGATGATACCTGTTTATGGACCCTGGGATATACAAAGGCCAGAAATAAGTCACTGAGTCATTACTACAAATAAGAGCCACATGAGAATTTTCTGATCTCATATTTTCTCTTTCTTTCTTTCTCCAAAATCTGTGATGTCAATATGATGTCAAAAG
>CABFOQ010002268.1:10013-21411 GCA_900660455.1 Gephyroberyx darwinii | reverse complement strand
GGGCCAGACGGGCTAGCCTTTGCTTCCCACGTGCATCAATGAGCCTTGGGCGCCCATGACCCTGTCGCCGGTTCACCGGTTATCCTTCCTTGGACCACTTTTGGTAGGTACTAACCACTGCATACCGGGAACACCCCACAAGACCTGCCGTTGTGGAGATGCTCTGACCCAGTCGTCCAGCCATCACAATTTGGCCCTTGTCAAAGTCGCTCAGATCCTTACGCATGCCCATTTTTCCTGCTTCCAACAGATCAACTTCAAGAACTGACTGTTCACTTGCTTCCCAATATATCCCACCCCTTGAAAGGTGCCATTGTAATGAGATAATCGATGTTATTCACTTCAAATGTCAGTGGTTTTAATATTGTGGCTGATCGGTGTATATGACACATTGAACCTTGTAATCTTAAGCTATTGTCATTGAAGAAATGTGTCATTGTGCATGCGGTGCAAAAAGCTTATCATCACCAGTTTCCATAGCATGGTAACTGGTGCTACAGCTTAGTAAGCAGTAGCATTTGGAATACAAATAAAAAGGACCTGCACAATGTAATAGAAATATCATAATTATCATGTTGAAAATTCATATTTGAGTAAGCAATTGTGACTGCTAGTAACATCTGTAATAACTAAGTAACTGTAAGAACAACTCAATATATGTAAGTCACCCATGCACTTTTCTTCATTTCCCACTCCTCAGTCATTTCCCACTCGTGTTGAATTGCCAGCAACACATATTTGTCTAACCCCGCAATTGTTTTTATTCTCATTATTCACTGTTTATTTTGTATTCTATTTTTATGCCTATATTCTCTTTTATCCCCACGGTATTCTATTACTTCTGCTGCTGCAACGACCCAATTCCCCAAATAAAGTTTCTCTCAGTAAAGTTATCTTAAACGCTTCAAATATAACTCATCTAATTCATCAGTGATATACTCCATGAGCTCCTCTGTCATTTGCCCACCTCTTGTGTCTTCATATTTTGCCTAAAGAGACCTTTCAGTAGTAGTACTTTTAAGAACTTGTTTTGTGTAATCAGGTTAAAACATTTTTGACTAAAAAAAAGTAAAAGGCAGTAGAGTTTGGTTATATTGGATATTAACGATTAGAGAATATCTTAGAACAGCCATGTTGATGCATGGTAGTGGTGTGGTTATGGCCTTTATGTAGTTCACGCCATCTGCATCGTCTTTGTCTTGTTTTATGTCACCTGGAACTACATACCTACTGAAAAACCAAAAGTGGTGTACCCTGCTGCAGTCGAAGCTTGATAGACCCTCTCCATGTCCTGTGATCTATACGTGAATCAGAAAGGCTTGGATTTGCATGGCTGTGAATCAGCAGTGCCAATCATTGTGACAGGTGTATTTTTGAGATTGGAATCAACACAATTTTCTTTTCCTGAACAATTGCAGTTGACATATATTTGCTGAATAATAGAATATGGCTAATTCATTGTGTTGTTTATCATAAGCTATTCAGCTCCACAAAAGACTACTACACTTTAACACTACTGTTAAAGCTATTGGCAATGTACCTTGCATTTTTTTTTTTGTTGTTGTTTGGTGATGCGATTCCCCTGGATAACTGGCCAAATGTAGATGATTTGACATAAGAACGAGATATTTCCAGCGCAGTAACAATGGAGTTTGATAACAGAAACTAATGGATCTAAAACTTCCACGGTAAATGTCAGGTTTTAGTGTCAGCCCCTCAGAATCAAAGAGCAAGGGCTTCTTTCTAGACCCACCATTTTGCACTGACGTTCAACAATCACCCAGGAGACAGAGGTACAAATCCACTGACAGTAGCCTCACTAGACCAGAATGCAATGCAGCTAGAAGGCATGTTGAGTAAGGGGCGTGGTTGCAATAGACTCGCTCCAATGTTCATAAAGTAGTTGGCTAGCTAGCTATATTTATATGCCCATACACCCACCTTTGATTGAAAATAACAAATTTACACCCCTTCTCTGGAGATTGCCGAAAAGCATTCTTGGAATCGTAGAAAACTAAAGTAGAAGTACATGAGGAAGGTTGAGAGAAAGTGGGTGCAATAAAAACATAAAATAAAACACTTCATCACAAAACAACGGAAAACTTGTAGCTGCATTACATATTCTAAATACAAAAAAACAACGTAACTGCATTCGGTCACATCACCTAAAAATGAATGTATTCTGATTACAGATACTTTGAGGATTGGTTCTGGGAATACTTTTAGTGAAAGCAAGAAACTCAGAAGGTCATTTAGTGGCAGGTGTCTATAAAATGCAGCACAGAAAATTTGTGCTTGTATACAAACCTGAAATACATTTCCATAACTTAATTAAAACATAATTTTTCACTTTTTCTTATCTGAATCTTTATACCTCAAATATGGCAAAGTAATCAGAATGCATTACTGAGTTTGGGTCTTCCCTTGGATTATGTTTTTGGATTACTGAAATTTGCATCTAGAACTGTAATGGAGTACATTTTTAAATTAACCTACCCAATCCTGCTCCTGAAATGCATTGAACATGCAACTGATGATCATTCCAAGTATGCCAAATACTGTGATAGAGCACATCTACAAAAGCCAGCATCAAAATAAGATTGTAATAGAGCAATGTACTTCTCCAAGTGGGAGAAGGTTTCTTGCAAGATCATACATCTTAAGAAGAAGAAGTCTTGTAACATTTATCAACAAATCACTTCTATTCCAAGGGGGGGTAACTGTACAACATTAATCAAATACAAGAGCAGAAGCTACAATGTCTAAGCCACCTACAAATAGTATATTCATTCTATATGACACATCACCAATTATGATGGATGTATATGGTGCTTGGCGCCATCAAAATCCTTTACAGCCGGGACGACTGCACATCAGATGAAACATTATCTGATGAATACTGAAAGCATTCCAAATATATCCTCCAACTACAGCACTCTGCGGCACTGTTACCCTCTTAAGAACATAGTGAGGGCATAGTGGGTGTAAACTTAGAGTATATAAAGCGCAGTAGAGCACCCTGTAAAGTGCTTCCTAATTACAACACTCACTGACTCCCGCTTTGAGATGTTCTGGTTTGAGCTTAGTTGTTAACCCTAATTACATCCCACTGCTGACAGGGGTTTCCATCCCCATGCAAAGACTAATCCCCTTCACAGACCATTGGTTTATGACAAGAGCTATGTTAATTACATGTAAAGCCTGCAATTGTATGTGCAAAAAACATGAGGGCGCTTGAATTGTGTACAATTACTCTGTTGCTTTATCTGGTAAAGGGTAAATGATCCTTTGGCAAACTGACGTTACAGAAATTGAGGAGCGGAGGAATAGGAAGGAACATATTCATCCTATTCAGCTGCGAGATGGTATCAAGGTCTCAAGACACAAGGATTTAAAGAGGAGGTAGAAGATTTTTCGTTCTGAGGACCAACACTAAAAATTCCCCCCCAAAAAGCACTTGTACCACTATTATAGTCCCAGCTTTACTCATGACATCCACACATACTTTGGCAGCCCCATTACTGTACTCCAATGCTGCCGCTGAGGAAAAAATTTGAGGTTTGTACTACTTTCAACTACTGCTCCTGCAAATAGCTGTGCAGGTAATTTTTCCCTACTGACTTGGGTTCCACAGACACTCACCTGACTTGAGGCATCAGTAAATCCTACCACAGCATTGATTTCAAGCTAACCAAGGGTTTCAAGCTAACCAAGGGATTACAATAGTAGCTTTTTTGTACTTTTTGAGGATTTTATGAGTCATTTTATTTTTAACTAAGTATGTTTTGACTTAAGTATGGCAACATTTTATATTGCATCCATTAAAGAGTATACATTATGTTGGCTCTCCATAAGCATAACTTCATAAATTAGCCAATAGTAAACTAGAATACATCTGCGTCAAACCTGCACAAGCATCTGGAGGAAATATTAAGTTAACTATAACATTAAATGCTGAAATGTATCCATGATAGTAGCTAGCATCCCTCCATCTACAGTCTTGGGTGTGAGCCTGGTTGTTGGCTAGCTAGTTCACTAACCTTGCTAGCTAGTTGGATAGCTAATAATAAAAGAAAAACAATATCAGTGTAGTAACTTTACTGAACAATGGGGATCGTCTCAGTTTCAGTTATGTTTGTTTTAATCATTGATGAATTAATGGATTAATGAAGAATTTTATTTTCAACATATTTTATAAAATTTTACTTTTGGGTCCACAGAACTTCAGCCTACTTGAGTAGGTATTTTGCGCTTTTCACTTCTGCTTTCCACTCCTTAAGTTCCTCCATAAAACTTACACCTGATGAGTTCCTCTTGAAAAAAAGATGCGATGAATAAGCACAGAAATGAATTGGCAATGCATCTATGAGAAGTCCTAATTGATGAGGCAGCTTAATTTTTGTCCTGGCTGGCTAATCCATTTCCACAGAGACAAAAAAGGTGACATGACAGGGCTAGAAAGGAGGGGACAGAGGCAAAGGCAGTCTCAGAGGGATACTGAATGAAACAAGAGAAACTGAGTGAAATGTGAATTCAAGCAGACGGCTATCGGAATGACAAAGTAGTTACTTCTCACAATGGGAATGTGTAATGAGAGCGTGGCGAGGTCACATTTGAGGAGAATACTGAATCTTGACGGCGAGGCAGGCAGGTTATTGTTTGAAAAAACGTTCAATACACAAAAATCCCATAATGTTAGTAAACTGCACACTCATTACTTGAGATGAGATGCTCTCCTCTGTTGCAGCCACACTATGTGATTTATGCTGGTTAGAAGGCTGTATTTTTACATAAATAGTTTGCTTAGTGTAGCTTTAAGTCAAGCCTTCCAAACTTCCAATTATACTAGTTTCAGCCCTTTTAGGTGTGAAATCCATCCTAAACAACATCGCCTCGTCTCCCAAAATATAGGATAGCCGTTATATGTGTTATATAACCTTGAGCTTTAGAAAAACCACAAACCACTAAAAACCTACACGTGTACTATTTTTGTATTGATGATCATGCTTAGCGTTGTATCGCTCAAACACATTTAGATTCACTGTCAAAAACTAAAAATAGATTTGAAGCATACCCCACAACAGTTTTGCTGTATAAGAGCAGCTTTCAAAGTATTAGAATTGTAGTCTGCTTACAGTAATGGTGCGAGACTGTTGAAAAGAACCCACAGAGGGATGGATAAAATAATGGAAACACCACATGAAAAAAGGACTTTAACTTTGAAATAACTAGATCACAATTACAAAGGCAGCCGCACAAGCGAGTCATATCAACTTGAATACCAATTAGCAGTAAGTGTGTCAGCTTTAAAAGAGGTCCGACAATCACCACTTTTTCAAAGAAACATAAGGCAACTGAGAGCATCGGACACAAAAAAAACTATTAAATGTGGCATGAGGAGAAGCCTGGAACATCATGGCGACATATGCCAAACAGACAGACGAGCAGTGGTTGGCAAGTTGAAGGGAATTGATACAACATGTTGTGGTAGTCTCAACAAAGCTGTGCTGAGCATCATAAAAGTGGTATTTGAGACAGGGCTACCATTCAGAAACCATTTGTATCCAAGGCCAACAAAAATGCATAACCTGGTGTAAGGAGCACAAAACCTGGAGCGCTGAGAATAAAGTAATATGGTCTGAGGAATTGAACCTGTACGGGAAGCAGATTTCCACCTCCTTCATCCCTCAAAGTACTTCTTGAAGAAAGGTCCACTATCCCATTACACACAATTCAGGATGCAGGATGACAGCAGGACATGGAGAATTGAGGCTCTTCTGAAGGCAAAGGGTGGCCCTACTCCTTATTAGATACTACTCAGTCATTCATATTTTGTCCAGCCTGTTTTGTCACAGAGTTGGGTCTGTTTAGTTCTGCCAAATTGCATTAAATTTGATAGGATTTTTCATTGCAGTATATTGTAAGAACATGCCTGTTTTGTATTGGAAATGGCAGGGCTGTGTCGGATGCCTCAAAGTGGAAGTATGAGCTGGGTTCAGATCTTCTCTGATGACATCCTCAAGCATCCTCCAGTATATCCTCCTACACACTGATGGATGCGCCATGGGACCAACAGAGAAAGAGCCCGAAGTCAGGAAAGTGAAACTGAATAAGATCTTTCTTCGCTAATTCCCACAATACCTCTTGTCTTGTGAAAAGTACTGAAGAGTGGGCAATAATAGATACACTCTGCAAAACAAGGAACACCCACAAAAATGTCATATCCTCGCTCTCCAGTGGGGAAAAGCAATGCAGTTGACATAGCTGGCCATATTAAAAGCCCAGGTGCAGCCAAGGTTTATTTGTGTTTTACACCGGACTTGATCAAATGGTTTGGAGGTTGCTATGCTGCACTCTGTACCACCAACAAGCAACAAGTATTTGTACGAATAAGCTTTATTCATGCAACACTTTTCTATAACATGGTTTTACAAAGTACTGTGCATAAAATAAATCATGAAATCCAAACCAGTTAAAAGCCTTAATCCTGCACCTATCTAGCCATACAGTCGCATTGGCCTGTCAAAATTGTACCATTCCCTTGTAGGGTAACTCATCGTGACGCTAACACAGATAGACAGGCAACCACACTCACACACCCATTCCTACAATTTAATAATAGGAGGTAATATTTTTTTCTTGAAATAGTTGATCTTCAACAGATGTTTGGGCTACGACCTTTCCTTCGTTTTGGTGTTTCAGTCATTGACTTATGCAGAACTGATATCCCTGGCTGATATCCTACTGTACATATTCCATTTTTTTTCAATCAACAACTGTAGATTGTGGAGCTTCTACCTCTACGGTTTTCAAATGCATGGCGCTTTTTAGGTAGTTGCCTTGTGAAAAATCTGAAATCCTGAACTTTCAGTTCAGCTGCAGGGCTTTGCTTTTCTATCGTAATTATCACCTATTTCTTAAAAACCTGTCATGGCTCCGGCCTTGACTCCTTGTTTCCCTTGTGTTTCTCTGTGTCCCTGCCTCCCTTGTGTGTCTCCACCTCCCCTGTCTGTCTCTCATTGTCAGTCTGTGTGTGTGTGTGTGTGTGTGTGTGTGGCATGGGTGTGGCTACCTCTCTTGGCCCTGCCTTTCCCTCCACACCTCTCTTCCATCTACTCATCAGCCCAGCAGTATATATACCCTGGCTCTTCAACCACTCGTCGCCAGATTGTTCTGCCAACTGTCACTCTCTTGGCCGCTCTAGTATTACAGCTCGAGTATCTCCCTGTGTTATCCGTTGCTTAAGCTAACTGTGTTTTCCTATGCTCCAGGATTCCCTGAACCCATCTTCCCGTGTGTCTCCTAGTCGCACCCACGCCGCCATCTACCTGCCTGCCTGCTTCCATCTCACCTGCTTGCCTGCCCCAGCTCCAACCAGCCTATCATCTTTCCCCCCCGGCATCCCATCACCTATTCCCTCATTAAATCCACATTTTCCTACTTCCCTTGCCTGTGTCTGCATTTTGGGTCCAGAAGAAAACCCGACCCTAACAAAACCACTGCAGCCAAGTGTAGTTACATGCAGAGCGTTTGAAAGCTGTAGAGGATCAATCCCTTTGGCGAGGACCTGGCGAAGTGTGATCTATGAACAGCTATATGAAAAACATGGAAAGTTTGTAATTGTAGCAAAGATTTACTACTACATTTCCCAAATGACACCGGAGTCCGATCACGTAATCGGTGGGAGATATAGCCAGCCTTAAGAAAGGAGATGGAGAGAAGACAAACCCATTTTTTCGACTCGCTAACCGAAATAAGAGGTTTCATAAGGTTTGCCTCCTTACAAAGTGTGCCTGCACGATAGTCTCCATATGCCCTCTTTTATGTTAAATAAATGCCTTTTATCTATAATTCCTTTATTTCAAAGAATTCAGGTTTACTAATTATTTAATTTGCCTGCATAAAGCTTCACAACCCAGCTGGATTTTTGAACTGTTTTGATTGCACATTCTGTTGCACGTCTGTTTGACAAATAGCTGAATCTGGAAATATTCCTGTCCTACAAGGCTTGATAATAGCATTACTGAATACTTTTCCATGAGTTGTGTGTTTTTATAATACTTACTACTGACTCTGTTCTAGGAGTAATTTTACGGCCATTAATAGATAGGAGACATTTTGTCAAATTTGTGGTGAATAATCGCTGTAATTATGCGATACCTATTACTTATGCACAGTGTAATAACAGCGTAAGATATTATCTCATTTGATGGAAACTAATTGGCACATCAATCAAGCATTCAGGAGTTCCATTTTTGTTATTTCCATGTCACGAGCATTGATTAATGCTATATTCAATCACGGCTTTAATTGTGATTCGAAAGGGAGCGAATTTCATCACAACTCGAGCGCCACTGTGGGTGGCAGGTTCAGTCACATGTCGCTACTTCTGCGCGCTTCAATAGTATGGAGATATAGATAGCATGTCAAGGGGTGAGCGTGTCAAACGCAAGCGCGCTAACAGTGATTTTTTTTTTTTGTCAGGTGGGGTGGAAATTAATGCAGTAGTACCGAGGGTGCTTGAAAACAGTGTTATTTAACACTTGCTTTGGGGTTTGAAGTAGAGGTTTTTCACTCTCTCTCCCCCAGCTAACCATACCCGGGGAAAGGTGTGTGTGTGTGTGCTGCAATATTGAGCGGCTGTGCTTTGGTGGTGCTTTTATTCTATAAGCAGTAGACCTCTTTCACCAGATAAAAAGTTTGCGAGAGAGAGAGAAAAAGAGAGAGAGAGAGAGAGAGAAAAAGAGAGAGAGAGAGAGAGAGAGAAAAAGAGAGAGAGAGAGAGAAAAAGAGAGAGAGAGAGAGAGTCCCTTCAGAATACTTTGCCATGGATCCATATCTGCTTTGAAGTTCAGATGCCTGACTTCAGAAGGTAATGAAATAGTTATCACAAAATTTCCCAAAGTTAAAAGGGAGAAATGAAAGGAGGGAAGAAGAGAAAGTGCACTTAGATGTCACTTTTCTTTTTTAAAAAAAAAGATTGTGAAACTCATAAAACTATGAGGTTGATTTCCTGTACAAGAATCGCTCCCCTGAATATACATCAGGTTTAGATTAGATAATTAAAAGTATTATTTTTCTTGATTCCAAAAGAGTTTTGTAGATCATAGCATCCACTCATGTAGTCCACTCATGTGTTAAAGCGGTCATTCGTGCAAGACTAGAATTTCTATCGCTTGTAATGAGCCTCTCCGGTCTCAAACCTATACATCTTGTGCCTGTTAACATGATAGGTATAGAGATAAAATCATGTCTTTATTATGCAACTGTGTGGCGTCATATATGAAGATATGGAGACATGCACCATAAGCTGTGAATGTTCATTTGTAAATGTGCAATGTCATATTTACAAATGGGTATTCATATTTGTAGACTTTATTGCGATTCAACATTTGTGAATGCATTTGAAAACCAAAGATTCAGCAAATAGAAATGCTGATATTGCGCAATAATGTACAAATAAATGAATAATATTTGCAAAAATGAATCCAAATTTGTATTCAAATGTAGGGGTGCAAATTGGCCTTCTTGCATTTGTACATTTCTCAGTTTTCCGACGCATCTGGATGTGCAAACCCGTGACCCTTTTTTGGAATGGGACGCGGCACAGTTCAGCTACCCGCTTTTTAGCCAATCAGAGAAGAGATATACCAGGGCGGGGAGCCAATCAGTCAAAACAGAGAGTCACCAAGAGACTGACTGCTGTGATGATTACTGTTGTGGTATCCAGAGAATTACAAGGTTTGGCTGCCACTGCAGAGGACAACAATGCTTCCCCGTGTAGGGTCAGTGAACGCCAAGCTTGAGTGACACTGAAACATTTTAAGATATAATGCAACAGAAAATACGGTGGGAAATGAAATAAATGAGTAGGGAAATAAATGATTGTTTATGCATTGTTTATCATGATTACGTACTGTTTTATTCATTCATTTTATTCATTATGATAATTTATTTTTTAATTCATGTCCTGCATATTATTTTATATTGTTTTTTGTTTTACCAATAGATTTATTTATTATCATGACTGACTCTGTCCTCCACAGTTAGCAACATCTCTGAGTAACAACTGTGAGCAAATCCATAAATGTGAGTCATCCATTCCCATACATCCCACTTTAATGTGTTGAGATTGTTGAGATTGTTGTTTTCTGTTTCTCCCTCTGTCTCCCCCCTTCTATCCATCTCTCGCCCTCCACCTCCCAGCCGGCACACTAACTCATAAAATGAAACTGGCACGCTGTTGCACTAAAACCATAACCCTGAACTGCAAACTGGAAAGTTTCAGTCTGCCTGTGTTAATGGAGAGCAATTATGGCAAGAATAAGATTGTAACTAACAAACATCACAAAACATGTGTATTGCATATATGTATAAGAATCTGTAGGCACTATTTTGTACGTCAGAAGCTCTCTGAATGAATTTACTTGAAATACTGAGTGATATGACAGCAAAAACACAGACAGGTGGCAACTGCTTTGTCACAAACTGGCAGCAATTTCAGTCCATCCAAAAAGCACTGGCCAAATTGCATTGGTTTTAGAGATATTAGAAAATGTGATTATTAGTAACGTTGGTGGAAGTCTGTCCCGTAGCCTCTGCAGAAAAAATGTCATGGATATTTTCTAGCTACAGAACAATGATACATGGAACGCCTCATTGCATGTTAAGTCCTAGAGTTTGATGATTTTCAATGTATTATGCCCTTGTTCATTAAAAAGCCATAATTTGGGCAAACTCATTCAGGGGCCACTTAGATTGGCCACAGTTCTGTATGAAAATAAGTCAATTGCTCACAGGTAAAATGACAGGCCAACTGTAATGAAGCTCAAGCATAATGTACTGCCCAAAAAATCTGTCTTGGAAAAGAACACATACTGTATATCTAAAGACTAAAGCAAAGGCTGCATCCATCCCATGGCATGGCCAGGGTAATAGATCACCATACTGGAATAATATCGCTTTGGCATTTGCTTTATTGGCCTGAGAAGGGGATTTTTAGCCTTCATAGCTGAAATGTGTTGCGTTCTTCATCGTTGAGCAATCGTAGCAAAGAAAGCCTAACAGCATAGGCAATATTGAAAGCAACCCCTGCCCCAACCCCTTGCAACAAGGAGGCAAGATCTATAATCCAAATGACTTCTAGTCGAATTCTGAATCACTAACCCCATGCTCTCCAGGAGCTAATGGACTGGACTCCAGGAACCAGTCCACCGTTTGGTTGCCAATCTCACTGTATTACCAGTACAGAACCCTCTCTGCACTGTGGGTGATTGATACCTCCATCCTCAAGCAGATGCTGGCGATTCTCTTTGATTGACAGTTTGAAATGACTTTTTCTACTCACCCAAAGTGGTTTCTGTCTGCTTCCACCTGAGGGTATTGAATCAGTCATCCC
>CABFOQ010002264.1:0-10234 GCA_900660455.1 Gephyroberyx darwinii | reverse complement strand
CCGGGGGGGGGGGGGGGGTGCAGGCAAGGCTCAAGGAATCAGGTTTTGTTCAACCTCGACGGTTACTAAGTGGAGAGACGGCGTCGTTTTCAAAGTGTGTGCAAAAATACTCATCAGACTACCGCTGGAATATGAACCCTTTTTTTTTTCCTTTTAAATACATTTTTCACTTTGATTCTGACCTTTTTAGATTTTGCAATATAGCTTCCTCTTATTCTTTAATCCTACCTATTTTCATCTGGTGTTTTGTGTTTCACTTGTTTTAATATATATCTATATTTTCTTTTCCGGCATTTTTTTTCTTTTTTTGTACTTTACAAAATGAGAGACAGAATGATGGACAGCTGACAATATATATAATTATTTTCCTCTTCTTATTATCATCAGGTTTTTTTCTTAACCTGGGGATCGTTTTGCTTTTTCCATTCGTTGTAAACAAACAGGTTATCAGCCATTGGCGTTTGTTTCTTCCTCCTCCTCTTCTCCTCCTTCTCTCTCGCTCTCTCTCTCCCCCGCCACTCTCCTCTCTCTCTCATTGCAGGAGGGCCCTGATTTGTTTGGAGGTGCTGTCATCGTTTAGATGCCGTGTCGTATACCTGGAGAAGGGGAAAGGAAGCAAGTGACATTTGCAATTATGGAGCCTAAAATGTGAATTGAATGCACTGACTGACTTTTTGTTTCTGTCTCTTTCTGTGCCTCTCTCTCTCCCCACACTCACACACACACACACCTCAGTGCGTTGAGAAGTCCCTCCACACTGTTGGACGGTTGCTCTTTCAGCACCTTGATGCAGCCCTTCATCTGCCGGGCACAAAGACAACACACAGCGTTAGAGAAAGGTCAGCAGCCTCAGATCAGCCTCACCCCTGCAGACTGCTCCAGGATTTCACACCCAAACACTGACGCAACAACACACACACACACTCCAACACACTGAGAAACTCCTAAACACACATACTAGTATACTGATATATTTGGATTGATCAAAGCCAATATTGTGCCAATCCTCTTTAAATTTGACTATTTCTATGCCAAAAATCAAAAAAACTTCAATTTTTCCACTGGAATTTTATTCTTGTAATCGTGGGAAAGCCTCTGGAGCACCAATTAGACCATCATGGGACACTAAAACTCTCCATTGAAAGCCAGGCTAATGAACTTCTTTTAGGGGGGTTAGTACCCCTTTAAGACAGGGTGAGGCAGGTTTCATTGCAGGTTTTACAGAGCGACACCCCTGAAGCTGTTGGGTAAAATCCGCCCACACCACACTGGAATGATTTGTCTTGTCAGCCGTCTGAACTAAAAATAATAATAAGAGCATACTCTGATCTGATCTAGATGCTGCATTATAATCAATTCAGGTTAAGGGCTTCCTGTAGACAACCAGTGTATTGATGATCACTTGGTTGTAGATTGACTTGAACTAGCTGTGGTCAGGGAGGAGCCTCCATTACATCAGAGGCGAATGACGTGACTGGCCAATGTCTGCTTTTCAACAAAAGGTCCGATATATCGGGAAATCGATGAATCGGTCAAACCCTTGTTTGTATGCCGTACGCACACGTGTATTTGTGGTACTTACGTCGATTTTGGAGGTCTTGGCGAAAGCCCCGACGGGGTGAACATGGTCATAGAGAATGATGACACCCACCATCACCCTCATACAGAACAGCATGGTGTCTGTGTTGGTGAACCGACAACGGTACTCCCTGGGGCAGAAAGGACAGAGTTATGGAGGGAGGAACAATAGACAGACAATAATAGGGTCAGAAATAGAGCAGAGAACCAATGCAGGATGGGAGAACGAGACGAGAGGGTGTGGAGAGGGAGAACGGCGTCGCTGCAGACATTTCAAGCACTTTGTAATTGCCTTTTCAAGTCGCTAATTGCTTTGTTATTCACACGAAGACAACTAGCAAAAAAAGATTAGTTAAGAGCTTTAAACTTGGCGTGAAGGTCAGAGCCCCACTTTCTTTTTTTCATTCACTGATTCCCATTAGAGGGTCTCAAATATGAAAAGGCCGCTTTTGTCTTTTGCTTCCAAATGGCTTGTTAATTGGAAGTTAGGCTTCTGACCTTCGGAGAGAGGGGGGAAGGAAGAGAGAGATAGAGAGAGAGGGGGATGGAGGATGGAGAAAAGAGGGGTTAAACAGGAAATGTACTCACGGAGTCTCCAGCATGACACGGCAGACACAGGCCATGGTGCTCAGACAGTCCGTGGTGTCCTCTATGGGCAAGGTCTTATTCTGGAACAAAATACAAGAGACAGATCAATATAGATATAGTTTCTGTGTGTGTGTGTGTGTGTGTACCAGTGGAACAAAGAGCATTTTAACCACAGGGTGGAGCAGTTGCGTAGCCAAACGGTCTTTGGTGGGTGGGCCTACACGACATTAGCTGGACCAAACTTTTAGCGTGCACAGTTGCTCTTCTGAGGGAAAGCACTCGATATACCAGATCACACACACACTGCCTTACTGACATTACGCACCAGGGATGGATTATTAGCCCCCATTTACCACATAATCAACCATTGGATTCAAAAGTACGTGAAAAGTACATCTGCAGCTTAGTATGGTAGTGAGGGAAAAGCATGTGTGCTAAAAAGCAATAATGGGCAGGACGTCCTCTAAATTTTGTATGAATCTGTAAAGTATTTCCTAAATTGTCTGTTCCATCCAGATGCATTGAAGTGGAAAGCTATAAAATGACTGCTGCCTCTACACTAACATTTTGTTTTGGCAGCAAGGGGAAAGGAGAAAGGGCAAGTTCTCACGAAAAAGGGCTTTTTAAGATCAGGGCATGTACTTAGAGGGGCCTGACCGAAGCCTCAGATAAACTTGGAGCAATGACAAGATATTATTATTTGCCTGGTGTGATGAATCAGCTTAAGGGGACATTGGTCCTCATGGTTTTCGGTCTGCCAAATAAATTTCTGACTTTGGCTCAATCTTTGCTGTCCATTATAATGATAAAAACTACAAGAGTCCAAGTACGCGAGTTCCCGCACCTTGCCAAACCTAACTGACGCCCTTCGTCCAGCATCTAGGGATCAGAATTTGTCAGAATGGGAAATGTACCTCTGAAACAAACTTGGTGGTGGCGTTACTCAGAGTCTTCAGCATGGGTGTTGCTTCAGCGTAGAACAGGGACATCCGATTGGCCATCTCATTGTTGACCTCATTCTCAGCTTCCAGCTGCGTACCAACACAGTGCGACTCCATCATCATTCACAGAGAACATGGGTATCGTATCTTCATATCCACACAGTTGTCCGGTAATCATGTAATCCAGTTGGTGCAATGAGAATGTGATGTAACTTGTGTAACTCCAATGGCGTACTGTACTATAAACTGATATAAGTCCATGTCACCACTCCAACCTGGACAGACGAGGCCTTACCTGCTGGTTGTTCAGCCTGTTCCTACTGATAGTCCTCCTATAGTAGCTGAAGTCATTCTGAATGGCTGGATTTGTCATCTGCACGGAGCGAGAGAGAGAAGTGATTAACTGGTGAAACACTTGAACAAGGCAATTTAAGGAAAATATTGACTTTTAAATGCAGTCAAGGTCGGCCTGTAAGGGCTGTAGTGATCATTAGAACAAGGATGAAAACCAGAACACCACACGGTCCTTCAGAGGCTTTTTAACTGCCCTCCCCATCCCTCACCTCCTCCTCCTCCTCCTCCTCCTCCTCCTCACCTTTAGTTCATCGAAGCTGAGTGTAAAATGCAGGATCTCGGCAAACTGTTTGGCCAGGGCCTGCTCTCTCTCCAGGTGCTGCATGGGAGCGTACGGCGGGCTCGTCAGCGCCTCCAATAGGCTGCGCAGGGCATTCTCTGCACGCGCACAAACATGATGTTAGTTTATGTGTCATCTCCACTTAGATCCTTCACGCTTTTATGTTTAGACTACTGTAACTCTATTCTTTCATGTCTCTAGCTTGTAAAAGAAACAGCAGCTTTGAATTGACAGTAAGGTTGTGCCCACCACTTTTAAAGCACAGTTAGGCTATATCAAGCTATATCGCAGGCCTTTGAACCCCCTATGAGCCACTGTGCAGGATCTGGATCGACCTGCCTGACGAACGTAGAATCAGTATCATCTTTTAAATCACTTCTCAAAACCTGTTTTTAGAGATTTTATACATTATTATTACTGTTGTATTCCTTTTGCACTTGAATTTAATTTGAAGTTTGACCTTTTGTAAGGTCTTGCAGTTCTGGGAACAACATTTTACAACCACAGACAACTATGAATTTCATCCTACACGACAGACCAAGTAAACAGATATGTAACTGGTCCTCTGTGACCGTACGTATCCCCTGTGTCAGATATGCTCTTGCTGCCAAATAAGACCCTGAGCCCAGACCACAGAGGCTGTGTGTCGTAGTAATGCCTCAGCAGCAGCAAAGTCTCCCGAGGACCCATCCCTTCCACCGCATTAAAAATGCATCAGGGCCTTCTATAAATACAGCGCTGATGTGTTTCATCTAAAGGGCCTGGGCAGAAACCCCACTCTCCACTCTTCCTCCTGCTGTTAACACTGAGCTACAGCTACCAGAGCTCACGGTCTCCATCTACATTCCTAGGGGGGGTATGCTGACAGATTTGACGGCCAACGCTCGGGGCTGCAATTTACATGGCACTGCTTATCGTGCGTAGAGTCGCATCAATACGCCGGAGACATCTAGAGCCGTGTCTTTCTACGAACTCTATTTCTACGATGATCTTTAGTGCATGGGGAGGAGAGAGGAGGGGATGTTCTAGTTTCATTGATGCATAGACCTCTACTGTGATTTGATCCCTTTCTTTCCATGGGGAGGGGGAGAAGTTAGGCGATCTCTGCTAGAAGTATGTTGTTCCTCGTAGATCACTGATGCATTAGCACAGATATGTAATCATCAATTATTTGTTAGCTCTCATTATGCTACGGTAAGCTGAGAAGACGAGGTAGGTCTCTGTGAAATCAAGGTATTATTGGGAGGCTGTGCAGAGGCGGCGGCCATACTCTAGTCCTCTGCCCATACTGCTCTCTCTCTCTTTCTCTCTCTAGCTCTCTCCCCCTCTCTCTTTCTCTCTGCTTGATGATCATGTACCACTGTTTCCGTAGCAACGGCTGCCTGGCTGCTAGGTCAGGATGCTGCAGGGATGGCTGAGAGGAGGAGAGCTTGGTGTGTGTTTGTTAAGAAATGCTGCCTGACTGAGACTGTATGTAAAATCACCACAGTTGCCATAGATAGAAACACAGATTGGAGTTGCAACCCAGTCGAGGGTAGAAGTAGAGGTTCACATTGCTAATGAGAAGAAGTCCACTTTCTGTCACCTTCAACTCAGTCTGTCATCACTTATTATGAGTTTAAATAAAACATATAACACAATACAAGTGCTTTCTGTTTGTGTTGTCAGACAATTGCAGGATCATAAAAAAATGATCTGATTCAGGGTCACAAAACAGGTCGGGAATGATGTTGCATGGTTGTAACGTCAAAAAGACAAAAACGATAGCTAACAAGCTCATGCTATCATTCAGTAGTAGAGTCCAATTTGGAAAATGACAAAGTTAGTGTGCACCTTTCTGCACTACAAATACACTACACTCCAAAACAGCTGGAGAAAATATATGCCTATATCACAACATGCAACCAACTTTTGTTAGCTAGTTAGCAGTTGTGGAGTGGATCTTAATGCTCATGCATTTGTTTCTCAAAAATAACAACAAAATATGTGGCAGAGGACAAGATAAAGATGCCGTATTTATTACTTAGAATACAGGAAAGGTTATGACCGCTTCAGTAGTCTGATGGCCATATTGGAGGGCTACGGCTCTTGGCCAACGACTGACAACAGCAAACACACATTCAAAATGTAGGTTACTGTGACAGTAAACTGTCTTGTCTCTACTCCAAAACAGTATGAGTTGTAGCTTGAGAAGAGTCAGCTCAGTTAACCTGAATAAACTGTTAGCTAGCTAACTAGCCAGCAGGATTATTTAGCATCTGTTAATATTAACAATCAAGTTAGCCACTACTACCACCAGCTAATAGCTATGTAACATTAGCGTCTGTGTAAATCAGATATATTAACAAGCCAGTGATAGCTGACTAAATAGTATGACTAGCTAACTCACAGTCTGACATTATCTCAACACAAAATCCATCAGAGGTGTCAGTGATGAAATGATCCGTTCCCAGCCAAAAGCAGCACAGAAATGAACCATGTCCATTAGACAGTCTTGAGATGGCCGAATCCTAAATTTAGAAATGCAATCAGCTGTTGTTGTTGCCCAAGAGCTGTGCACCTTCAACATGGCAGCCAAAGGGTGTGTCATGTCACCTGAAAGCCCTCTGCACAGTCTCTACAGTTAGCCATGCTCACCCAGTCGGAGGGAGAACTCGTAGAAGCGTTTCAGCTTGGCCACCAGGGGGCAGACTGCGTTCCAGGCCTTCTCCTGAAGCGCTAGGTCACCTGGGTTCTGGATTGCCTGCAGGGGAGGAAGACCGCCGGACAGACAGATGTCACTTGCAAAAAGCACTTCCAAAACGCCCTCTCACTTCCATCTTCCCTTCCTTGAGGCAACATTTCACTTTGGTGGAACATTTTCACTTTTTAGCCCTGCATCAAATATCATGGGCTCTGTAAGCCACCAGTACTGGGCACTCTGACCAACCACTGACAAAACACTTACTTTCGTTTTGAATTCTAAGCGTAAAAATCCTACATTTTTAACACACACAAACACTAGGCAGCTAGAGCCTGGTGATCCTATTGTGTTACAGTATGTGTCCAGGGTTATGTTTTATTTAAAGCAATATTGCAATTGCCAGTATTCAGATCACGGTGACACAATCTGATCTGTTGGCAGCATCAAGGGTCCCTAGATGCCTGCTCCGGTGACACCACACAAGCTGACTGACCCTGACGATAATGTGGGTTTGCAACAGTGAAAATGACATATTGCATAAACTCTGCATGCACACATTGCTTTGCCTGTATTTAGTGTTGACTGCATGGTAAACTATATTTCAGAGGGCTTGTGAGTCACACATGGGTGTTATTTTCCACACCACATGGTGGTAGCCAGCATCGGCGTATCGATCTTCAACACTTATTGACTGTTAAATGCATGCATCCTGCTCACTTCTCGTATCTCCTGGCCCGCGCCATTATAGGACTGCAGCTCGGCTAGTATCCCATGAGCCTCCTCCAGCACGGCGCTGACCTGGTTCCACACTGCCGTCTCTGCCTCCGTGGGCTGGGCATCTGGGAGGGGAAGAGGGAGGAAAGCAGGGAGAGAGAGAGAGAAAGAAAGAGGGGGTGGGATGTGGAAGTGTGATCGGAGGTGTGCGCAGGGATGGAAATATTGAGGGGAGGGAGGAGAGAGGGATGGAGATGATGTTGACAGCAGATAGACCAGCGGGAGAGGAAAAAAAGGAGTGAATGGGAAAAAAAAGGTGAGGGGAAAATAGAGGGTGAGAGAGGGAGAGAAATCGAGGGCTGACAGGATGTCAAGTGATACCCTAAAAGGCCAGATAAAAACCTGAGATACGTAACCGGTCTAGCCCATTAATGCCCTCAACAGGGCTGCAACAAAAGCGAGGCATCCTCGCGGTGCAAAATTACCCTGTAAATTACTCGACTTAAGCCGCTGCACATCTGAGGTCAAGATCTGGCCAGTGAACTGCAGATCAGATGTGTGGATTAGTCAATCATTAGAATTATACCAGCGAGATTCAGGAGAACCACAAACCACGCTCTGCCACACGGTGACGGTTCATTTAACGAGTGTAGTCGCCAGATAAGAGCGAGCGCGCGATCCCGGAAGGCGATAAGTCACTTTCACTTCAGGGACTCATTTAGATTATTGTTATGAATGATGGTTCAACATTTAGCATTTTCAAGTCTAAAAAAATGTGTCTGAATTGCCACCACTTGGATGCCGCGCCTCTGACTCATGAACCGTAATTGCCGCAAACGTTCATTCTGCGGAGATTTATACAGCGTTGGATAGAAATAATTATCCCATCCGATAGAAGTAATAGGCATATCCATCTTTTTTTTCAGTTTCTTTCACTTCACTCTGCAGTATGAATGTTGAGAGAGATTTGTTTTTTTTTTGTCCTTGAAGTTGAATTGGAAGATAAACAAACAAGCAGCAGGGGAGGACTGCCCTCAGAGAGCGCACACACAGGATTTGCCTCTTGAGTAAATGTGTTTTTGTGTGTATGTGTGTGTGTGTGTGTGTGTGTGTGTGTGTGTCTTTGAGCTATCCATCTCCATGTGTGACTCAGGTAAAGAGTTGGAGCTCTCTTCATGTAGTGGTGCAGCTGATTATTTTGCATCCTGAGGCATTGCCTCCTCATAGCAAAATAGCAATCGTGGGATGTTTTCTATCCTACATGCACACCAGCAACCATGATTAGTGAAACAAACTATTATAGTGCTGATTTTCGCTGATGTGGCCCCCTGGCAAACTACACCAATGTAATTTTGTTCAATGGCTAATAATGGAGCTAGGAGCATTTGGAAGTTCTTAGGAGCTACATGGTATTAGGATGACTATTTGGCAGCCGGTTTATCTTCATATCCAACATTTGATTGTTTTTTTTTTGTTTTCATGTATGAGATTGAGCCCAGAGTCAGAGGCCACCTGCGTTTTTGTGGTCAGTTTCACGATCGTCCGATTCTGCTGAGGGAAAGTACTTTGTTGAGGTAGGAGTCTTAACTTTCAGCCATAAATAGTTCAAAACTTTATATTAGGATCAAACTTTTCAACTGTGTGACAGAGGTGACTATTGCCTCCGGGGTTGAGAAGGAGAGCTCACAGATGGTGTTTGGGAGGGGGGAGGGAAGGGAGGCAGAGGGGGTGTTGGGGTCTGACTCATTCCATCTCTGTTTGACGTAAAGTGAATCAGAGGCACAATAAATGAAGGGGCAATTCAACCTATTTGTACAGCCACCCTCCGTCAGCCAGCAGTGAGCTCTCCCACTCGCATCATAACATACAATCAGTTAAAGAAGAGGAAACCAGCTGTTAAGGGGAAAAGGGGTTGACGAAGGGCAGAATACACTGGAGTACACTGAATAAATCTCCATCTCAACAAGTCATTTAGTCTCATAGTCTTTAAACAACTGAGTAATTCTGACGATGAGGAGAGATAATCCTATTTGTTTCCAGTACTGTATCACACAAGTTTCAGTATCTTGGAATAAGGCAGAATGAGGCAGATCACGCCACTAGTATCGAGAAAACGACACTTGATTCATGACATTTCTTGAAACAAGTTGCCATACGTTGGATTTTAAGACTCTACTATTAGATTACATGCCTTGTTGAGATGGATCATTTTTTTTGCAGTGCAGATTTTGGTTAAAATTCACTGACTGGGTAGATGAAAATAGGGGGAATAGAGGTAGCTATGTTTACCAACTTCTACCTTTCAAAACCTCTCACACATACACACACACACACACACACACACACACAATTAGTGCAACACGCACACAGATTGGGCAGACATTATAGCTCACACAACAGGACAGTGCAGAGAGAAGATGAGGAGGCAGAAGGATGATGATGGGGCTTTTTGTAAGACATCGTCATCCCCAAGCAACAGAAACCCACAAAGGATTGGCACTCATTGTTACTTCTCCTGTGTTTTTGGAGTTTCAAAATTAAGATCAAAGCGTCATTGTTGCTCAGTTTGCTGTCGCGTCGCCGAGCTATTGTGCAACTGTCTGAGAAGACGTGCAGCGCGTGAGTAAGACCCTTTTAAAAAGGAGCCGAATGACTTTCAAATGCCAGTCCCCTGAGCAGAAATCAAAAGAAAAGATAAAGGAGAGAGAGCGAGAGCGAGAGCGGGGAAGGAGCTACGGAGGGAAGGAGGCAAGTAAGGACATCGAGGTGACACGATGGGAAGCTAAGATCGATGGGATGAAGAACAAAAAAGCAAAGGCAAAATAGAGAGAAGGGAGAACTCAAAAAAATAAGAAGCGGATGGTCTCACGTTCAAAGTCAAGGAAAACTATTGGGCCATGCTCAAGTTCGGCGCAAGCCAGCACTTTCAGGAGGTTTCCCATGAGCCCCCTGGAACAGAGAGAGGGGAGAAGTCTGTGGGTGATGAGGGGATGGGTGTCGGGGTTGTGTGTGAGTGTGTGTGTGTGTGTGTGTGTGTGTGTGTGCGTGCTGTGTGTGTGTGTGTGCGTGGGTGTGTGAGGATTGAAGGTGTCGGGG
>CABFOQ010002260.1:0-10098 GCA_900660455.1 Gephyroberyx darwinii | reverse complement strand
GGAGGGGGAGGGAGACGGGGAGGGAGGGGGAGAGAGAGAACACAGTCAGGGGAGAACAAGCCACATGCTGGACAGGGGGATTACATTGCTCTCACCAGGGAGGGAACCCCTCTTTTTCCTAAAGGAGTGAGGGATTGAAATCTGAAACAAAGTGATCCCTAAAGTATTCCTGTTAAATCTCAAAAGTGCACAACCCGACTCCGCCCTCACAACAGTCAAGTTTCAGTGGAGGACAAATGCTCTGCAGGCCCCACTCAGCACCAGGGTGGTCTCTGGTGCTGACGAACATGGACTAGCAAAATCTAGAAAAGGCTAGTCGGGAAAAAAGTGCATCAGTCTAATGAGACAGGACGCAGAAGAGAATCATACTGTTATTATATTCTGGACCAAGCTGATAATGTATTACATCCATTACAGTTTGCATGTAGCTAAGGGGGAAGAGGGGGGGTGCATGTATTATGTATTATCAGCATTTAGAGGAATCAAAGACCCATGCAGCTCCTGTTCATAGATCTTTCTTCAGCCTTTAACACTATCCAGCCACACATGCTTGCAGAGAAGCTCCTCTCACATTTCTAGTTACTGTAGATCTGATAGAAGATAGATATAAGTTTTTTATAACCTGATCTCAATGTGTTTGGGTAAATGTCGCCCTCTCAGAGTGGCTCGTTACATATACTGGCTGACCGATAAACATTTTAACAAGTAAGTAGATAATTGTGTCATCAAGTCTCTTGCAGGAAGGAGACAAAGGTCTGGTGAATGGAGAATGGTGTGATAAACATTAAACATCCAGTATGCAGCAGCCCTGTGGTTGAAAAAATGTTGTTGTCCTGGATGAGAGAGGTCAGAGGAGACTAGGTAACAGGCAGGCCACAGGTATGCAACTAACAGCTCAGTAAACAGTGATGTGTAGAAAGGCATCAGAACCAGACTCCTTGAACCTTGAAGAGGATGAGCTACAGCAGCAGATTACCATGTCAGCTAAGAAGCTACAGTGGGCATGTTACGGACCAGGCATGTTACAAATTCTTGGGTTTCTAAAATCTGCAGGAACTGTGTGATATTACTGAGTAAGTTGATCTTGGACCAAGATCCCTGTGGAACCTCCCAACACCTTGTTGAATCCATGCCTCAAAGAATTTAGGCTGTTCGGGAGGCCAAAGTGTTTCTTACTTGGTAGGTATATGGTATTGTACATGTTATGGTGGATACTGAGTGTATATGGTATATATTGTCACTCTAGGTAATATGCTTATATTGTTTTTATTATTTGTTTTTATTGTGTATTTTACTTTAAACCCCGTCTGCACGGCAGATTGCCCTTATGGGGTACACTACACTACATGAGCACATACAAACAAATTAACTTTGTTTAGGCAAAAAAGATCTGTAGCATAAGATTCATGACCAAATATCTGAATAGTTGGGTCCTGCCCTCTCGTGATGATAGGAGAGAGGAGTTATCGTAATTGGCAGTAGGTCAGATGCTGTTACTACAGTGTCCTATAAATCAACAACTACAAAGCCAGGAACGAGCGCCGTTATCAGACCTGTTTGTGCCTGGGTCGACAGGGGGGAATGGGGCTGGAGGAGGGGCTACTGATGGAGGGCTTTCTTAACACAAAACTGCAAAGGGCATGGACTGTGTTACACCGCAGGTCACTCCTCCACCTAATGAGGTTACAGACTCCTCACTAGTGTGACGGCACTCAAATCCAGCCACTTCACAATGCTTTTGTTCCACAGATGGGAAGTTGCCAACAAGCCTGAACACATTGAGAGAGAAGCGCTTTGCCAAATTACAGATAAGCTCTTCATCTGTCATTCATTCCCACTGCAGAGGTAAATGCTCCTCGAGATCCGGTGACATGCACACGTACACGCACACGAAAACAAACCAACACACGAGTATAGTGAGGATTATCGAGGTCTCATCGATGGTCTCATCAGTCGGAGCACTGTTTCTGAAAGACTCGATCATGACTTCCTTTCTGTAGGCTGCCAGCAGTTTCCATGCCTAATCAATTGGGTCTCAGCCACTGAGGTTGGCTTAACCCCTCTCTTAACCCTCCCATCAACACACCTACCTAAAAGCTTCTAGGCTAAATGAGAAAAGGCAGCTCTTTCATGGTAGCTTATCAAATGGTATTAAAGGAGGTAACAGGGACCTGCCCAGTCCTGGCTGTCTCTTGTGAAAGCCAGACAAGAGCTGCTTGGCTAGTCAGTGCCTTTTCTGCTGTGCTGACAGATTTATCTGTTGTGATGATGGAACAATAAGGGTGAAGAGGATTAAGCTCAAAACTAACTGACATACTATCTTTAGGTGGTCTACACTTGGAATGGTCCATAGAAAACAAAACTGCAGCAAAGTATTACTGTGAAGACATACGTTTCACCAAAAACAAATGACTATATAAAAGGCTTGTTTGCCTCATAACAGCTCTGCAGTCGGCAAATGTTGATCTTTGGGCTGTACAAAGCAGTTGTCTTTCTAAGCAAATGGGACACAACATCTGGTGATGATATATCGTTTCTACAGACCTCACCACAGAAGGGCAACAGAAATAATGTTTGTATGTAATTACTGTGACAGTGACTATACACACCAAGTTGAATTTGTTTACACACTTCTAACAGGATGAAAACAATGTTTCTGTCTCTATGAGAACAGCATGGATTTACAAATTACATGTCTGAGAGACAGTTACAGTAGAGATCCAGACGATGTTTTTAAGGGGCAATGTGTGATCTGTCTGCGTCTGGTCACACCCAGCCAGAAGCGCCACTAAGACAGTAATAGGATGAGCAGAAAAGAAAGGATGAGAGAGAGCCCACCAAAGGCCGAGCATTAAAAGGAGGTGAAAGGCTATGGCTACTGAATTATACAACAGGGGGAATCTTATCCAATTATTATCCAGGATGACCATTATTACCCTGGCTAATCAGAGGCCTGCGACTGTAGCAGAGGTGTTGGGAGGACCAGCCAGACTGTAGCTCCTCCCACTAGGCGCTCTAATTAGCCAACATTACAGCAGAGAGGAGGGGACCGCCTCAGTTGTCCTGCCCCAGCAACAGATGGGCAACAACTGGCAGAGAGTTCATTAAGGATGGGCCTCAACCTTGACATGCATCTCTACTTCGAACAATGAGTGAGACGAGTAAGATGGATCACTCTCTTTACATGAATTTCATCATTATACAGTCTTACAGAGCCTGTGAGGGGTAAACAAAGTTTTGTGGGCCAAACGTACTGTAAACCACAACAAGACTGCTGGAATAAACATTTCAAGTACAAACTTGTGTGTTTACAAGACGTAATGGCATATTATTTAGTACACTGCACAACTGTTGAGAGAACATGGAAATGGGTAATACTACAAACTGTGTTTATTCCATAAAATGAACTGAGATTAATCAAAGGCCAGTGTGGTGCAAAATCAAACCAGCCACAGAAACCGCAGACAGCGCCTAGTTGTAACTAATACACATAGCTTACAACCATTTCACTCCCTATTGGTCTTGTGGTGAGGAAACCAAAAGATTGTTCTTTGGGAACAAATGACAGATGCCAATCTCCCAAGTTATGGGCTGGATATTAAAAAATTACTAAAACTAAAATGATTCATCCATTTATCCACAGAAGGAAATCTGTGTAACAACAAAACATAGACATGATACTAATATTGTAAAAAAATAATGGTAGGTGTCATGCATTGGAGAAATAGCTCCATTAATGGTCAGTGTCACTGTCAATCAAACACTGGCCACACAGCAGACAAGGAAAAACAAGCATACTAATACACTTGTCCATCACATCATTTTGTACTTTGTAAAGGGGTTTCTTAAAACAAACAACATGAGAAAAGTGATCTGTGACACTCTAACACTCCCAATTTAATCCAGGTGCTTCAGAAGAGTGATTTCACTCATTAAGATGAAGAATTTCTGAACACAACTGACACACTTGCTGCAGTCACCTTTGTTGTTCTGACACTGCTATTCTGGGCTGTATCTGTCAGTCTGCTGGAGGCCCATGCCAGAAACACTGTTATCCTGCAACTCTGCCATGCACCTACCCCCATGTTCCCCGATACAACTCCTTCTAAGCCCTCTGGTTGGCCCAACCAGTCCCTAACAGCTGGCAAATGAAAATGTAAATACAGTTTTCCGTCTTTGGTTCTCAGAGCAGCATGTCCCTGACAGCTCCTTCATTCCTTCAGGTCATAAACGCTGCGCTTTTCTGGAAAGGCTTTATTTGAAAGCAGTGGTAAATACTTTAGGTAGTATAGTGCTTAATAAGCGGGCAAGAGTGTAGAAAGTAAAAAAGAATAGCATATAGGGGAAATTGCTCCTCTCAATCAACCAATAGTAAAACAGAATCTGGTTTGACACAAAATAAACCATTAGTGGCCACAGAGGGAGAAGCACACTGTGGTCAGAGACTGGGTCTAGCCCAGAGAGCAGGGGAAGGGGGGCTCAAACAGCAGTGCAGAGGGGGAGTGTCGGGTGTTAGCAGAGAAAGTGGAGACTGAATCAGATATGGCGGAGAAAAACAAATCTCTAGGTGAGTCAATGACACGAGAGATGCTTGTTAGGTCAAATAATCTAAACGGTCCTGACTTGAAGTGACTCAGGGGCCAGACAGCCATGCTAACAGAGACTCTATTTATTTGACTTTGTCCACGGATTAGAGAAGGAAGTGCTCCCCAGGCTGCCTCACTGGCCAATCACACCGTTCAATGGCTACAAACGGCGTTGGCATGAAATTAGGCTGAATGTTTGAGAGGCTGTTTAAGTAAAAAATGACAATACAGTTTAAAAACACTTTAAAACTGAGGGAGAAGAAAGCAAAACCACACAGACTGAGCCTTGATCTGCCTCTGTGCCAGTCACACCAGTGTTGAATGGAGCACAGCTCCTGGCCATCTGACCTCTGACCTCCCACTGGGAGTGTGCGGAGCTCATGGGAGGAGCCCTTATGTATTAGTGACAGCTTGTGTGCTACTCAGATCACACTGGTCTCCTCCTCTCCCCTTACAGGGTGCTGTGCCACCCACCTCAGCCACCTCTTTTCTTTGCCTCTCTGGGGAAATTTGGTAATAGCCTCTCTAGCCTTCCCCCTCGTCAATGACGAGACAGCATAATGTCTATCCTCACACCCACCGGTATGCGCAGTGGGATGTTGATGATGGCTTGAACCAAAACTTGGCAGGAAATGTATGCCTCATTACAGGAAGGAGGTTGTATATTCTCTTCTTCATAAACATTGTGGCAGGTGTTTTAATTCCTCCTCTCATTCTCCAATTGATGTGACTTTTACTGTCCAAAAAATGGCATGCAACAAAACTTCAAATAACTTGTGTTTAACAGATGTTACAAATCAACTATTGTTATAAATGTCTTCAGTTATGTTTGCCAGCTATATGGATTCATACAAATATAAAAAAAAACTAAAAAGTAAAATTCTCCTGACTTTGTTCCATAAAGTCGTTTGCATTAATGGCATGTCATCTGGAAATCCAATTTACCATTGTCTAAACCAATGACATCTGAGTCGTGCGAGCTACCCAGACAGAAGACAATGCTTGGTCTCGTGATAGGAAGCTCCTCTATTGGTACCATGTGCACCGTGAAAACACAGCTAATCTGGTCTGCATTAGCCAATAACCGAAGGCAAGTAGTTTTGGAGCAAGTGATACTCTACACTGGGAGGGTGAGACAGAAAGAGCCGCAGCCAAACACAACTCTTTACTTGAGGGAGATGCCAAAGGGCTGGCCTGTCCCTCTGCAGTACTGTAGACTGTTGCAGACTGTTCAGCTGACAGCAAAGCGGCCAAAAAAGACGAGTTGCACTGTAGCATAACACTCTCAGAAGACCACCACATTACTGCAGCTAAGTGGATGTGAGGGGAGGATTAGTGTGGTAATACTGCATCATGTAACGGGCATCTTTGTAAAAGGAAAATCGAAGTATGGGTGCGTAAAAACGTTGTGATCATGAATTTGCCAGAAATTTGGAAAATCCCCACTAAACAAATACAAATATAAAAAAACTAAAAAGTGAAATAAAGAGTCTGTATGATGCAGTCGTCTACCTGTTTCTCCAGGATGCGGGAGATCTCTCCCAAGGTTCGGTCCAGACCAGACACTTTGTTGTTAGCCCATTGGCCGCTGTCTTGGCCCTGCAGCTGCTTCAACAGGTCCTTCACCAGGCGCTGGAGCCTGAACGTACAGGGGCCAATACTGTCATTATAAATCCACAAGCATTGTTAAAAAACACCAATCATTACGCCACGCTTCCATGCTACCCCAACCAACTCCTATCCACCACTGCTGTATAATAATCACAGTTAAGTAAGAGAGGTAAAAGAAAAACAGAAACTATAAATAAATATGAAAAAAAAACATACTTGGCCTTGTATGGGGAGTCAGGGACCTGTGTCTTTGCCTCCATTGACGTCTCATATTCCTTTGCCCTGTAGAGGGAGGAGGAGGAAAAAAAGTCTTTGAATCCCAGGAAAAAAGTGTTTGGCCTGTAAGTAAAGAACATGAAGGATGAAAAGTGCGAAGAGAGAGAAAAAGTTCAAGTTGAGTCTCGGTGTTTATTTGGCCTGTCAGCCATTCGCCAAGTAACTTGGCTTAAAATAATCAGACATTTGATCTGTAGGGACCTGGTGTCTCACAGCCATCTACTCATATCACCCAGGCTTAATTCTACGTTTAAATCCTCCTTCCCTCAAGTCATAACTTAACAACCGGCTCAAATTCTTTATTTCACTCATTGTCAAATAAACAGTTAATGGGGGTCTCTCGCAGCGCCACCAGTGTTTTGAATGTGTGACCTCCTAGACGGTCATGCTCATAATGGGACTGGTATCTCTGTGGCATTAGTCCAACAGAGTCAGACACTGAAAAACACAAACTCTGTGTGTGTGTGTGTGTGTGTGTGTGTGTGTGTGTGTTAGAGATTGGGTGGGGATTCTATCTGTCAATCAGGCATTCCCTGACAAGATAAGAACTATTGATCAGAGTTAGACAGAGGGACTTACGGTCATCCATCCATAAACTGATAAAAATCAAAGACTTCTTGGAAGAAGACAGGTGGACTTGTCCCCGAGGACCGGACCAGGACCAACCAAGGCCCAATCCAGTGTTCACAATCATGGTCAGTCATCCAACAGCAATAGATCACTTACCTCACAGCTAGCCCAGAGGACACTGGTATGCCAAAAACATTTGTCCTTTTGTCCCCTTTTGTCCGTTTGTCCTCATTTCTGTTGTTATTGATAATTTCTATTGTTCTCTGATTTCTATTGTTAACTTGCTATTTATGTAAACGGCAAAATTACTTTAAAGACAAGAAAAATAAATATAGCCTTTCATTATCAAATATTGCAAGTGTTTATAATTTTGGGTTATGGGGTCAAAACAACTAGCTTAAGAGAATAGCCTCAGTATGATACAAAAAGGCAAGTACAGGCGCAAATTCACTGTGATAAGAACAGAACAATACACTATTACTACATTCAATGTCAACTGGCCAATTTGTGACAACAAGCTCTGGCCTGTTCTTCATTCTTTTTTGTCTGTTCTATTACCAAAACACATTGAGGAACCCTGGAACCTCGATGTGAATGCCAGGTCAAAATGCTCCAGGCACTCTTCAAGTAAAGCCGAACCAGTTAAACCACTGTTGGGGTGAGTGGGGTCCATCATTTGATAACATTATTTTCTATGTCCTCCCAGTAGGCTGAATGGGTAATGCAGACTTGCTTTCACAAGGGCCTGAACTATACCTGGCCCGTTTGTCATTCTTAATATTACAATATTAATCTCTGACAGGTTTATACTCGCTCAGGTTAAACGGGGAGCAATTGCTGAACAATTCATCATTGTCAGCAGCAGGTCTGGCTAAATGGGCTAGGGGTAATAAATATCAGTAATCAGCAATAAGGGAAAAAGCACAGATCTACAATGCAAAACTAATGAGCAATTCATAACAAACTAGACTTCAATTCCTTATACCTCAACTTATTTTACAGGGAGGCAACTATTATACATTTGTCTCATTACTGTGTATACAGCAAAAACAGATTCAAACAGTGATGTATACAACATTGCAACATAGAACTAAAACAGCAACCAATTTCGATGCCAAGCACTATTTCAGTGGCAATAAGGAAGAGAACCTACAGCAATGAAAGATTTACCTAGAATCTAAATAGTGTGTGTGTTCATTTACTGACAGGACCCCTCCAGATCCCCCAGTTTCCCCATCTTGGGTAGCAGACTGGGCGAAATGAGTGAGGGTGTGCTCACCACTTTATGTTCCATACAGGAGTGTCTTTGTATACACACCGTCCTCTGAGGTCCACACACACTGGCCACTCTGTTCCCTCTGTAGCGACCAGCAACAGTCAAACAGCTCGTACAAGAGGATAAGTGGAGACTTGGGTTCCCAAGTTCAGATCCCATCCTGACACTAACTGACATGCTACTTACATGCTATTTTAATGGAATATTTTCCTACCCCAAAGACTTATTACTAGAGTAGGTTAGCCAAGCCGCAAAAAAAGCATGTGGGTTAAAATGTGTGTGCACTACTTTATGACAGAACAGGCCTAGGAGTCTAGTGAAAACCTCTCTTGCATTTTACGGACACCATACGGTGTTCCAATAAAATGCCTCATTTCCACCCAGCGGTGGAGTGGCTCACCTTTATGCTTACTGGGGCTCTGTGTTATTTATGACCTCTGAAAGCCTTTTCCCTTTGAGTGCTAGTCTCAGCAGGGCTGGGGCAGGAGTGACAGTGAACAGAGGCAGATCATGTTGTCACTTTCTCAGCACCGCTGAGCCTCAGAAAGCCAAAAGCAGCAGCACTGATAGTAAAGCACTATAGTAGAATGGATGGGTTGTAGGTGCCTCTTATTCTTCTTTTGAATAAATACCTTCTCCTGAAGAGTTTGGGGAATAGTAATACTCTGAAAATGCCGTTATCTCACTAACTGTGTGCACAGCCCAAGACTCACATAAGAAACCTCCCACCCGTAAAGGTGCAATAAGAACGATTTTTACTTTCCCATAGCACAAATGACCATATTATATCTGCACGGGCTTAATAAGGTTGTTGATCAATACCAATAACATAACATTTAGTTACTCCGGCCCCTTACTTTGTTTTGGAATAAACCAACACCCCGTCAGAATTTGCATTGTCAATTGCTCAATGATGGAGGACGGTGCTACCAGCAAGTGACCGGTAAACACATTTCGTTCTCAAAAAAAAAAAGAAAAAAATTATTATATAGTATTTTATAGTTATTATTAGTTAGTAGTACTATACTTATATAGTGTTATTATAGTATTTTTCAATGTGACCTGTTCACTGGGTATTTCTGTTGGATCTGCGCTCTAATTAGCTATCTAACTCATCTCTAACTCAGGTCATTATTAAGCTGTGCCAGAGACCTGACGATTACAATGCCTTGGTCGCCGATAGAGCTCGATAGAAGTCATAGATTACTTAATGTCCCTTTAATTCTTTATAGTGTGAGGGGTATAGCTTCCTGGCACTTACTATAGACTGAAAATGTAGCCATGAGTCTCTTGTGGCACTATGCCTCCCTCTAACCAGCACCAATGACAACCAGCTCATCCCACAACTTTGGTATTGTCAACATCAGTCTCCCTCTCCAATCCCCTCCACTCCTGATGTGACAGGCCACTAAATTGATTGAGCCCAGGTCCCGTTTCTGACATCGAGGAGCGTTGCCTCCTATTTGTTGATTACTATTGATTTTCTATGATACTTCATTTTAAAATCAATAGCTCAGAGAAAGAAAAATAGGCATGGTTTATACATACTTTAACATACATACTGTACACCGAGGGAGGCTTCAGTTTTGGCAGTGCCATGGCAGCAATTTGGGGGAAAGCTCTTAACAGGTAAAAGCCTCAGATCGATTCCCAGTTTTGCTCCCTAATCACAGAAAGTGGTCATAAATTAAGCTCATCAGTGTTACTCCGTGGACAGCCAGGATGCACATAACAACTGCTTTCCATCTCCTTGTCACTCATAAAAGAGTCCTGGCACAG
>CABFOQ010002252.1:12868-36871 GCA_900660455.1 Gephyroberyx darwinii | reverse complement strand
AAAATACAACTGAGGGCGCTAAGCGTATTTTACTCTCTCATATATAGCTCCTTATGCTCAATGTTGTATCACTTTTAAACTGTTTTTAAATTGTTTTTTATCATTTTGTTCATCAGTTTGTCTACCATTTTATTTTGTCTTCTAAATCACTTTGTAACTTTGTTTTGAAAAGTGTTATATAACTAAAGTGTATTATTATTAAGGTGTGCCGGATTATTAGGGCTTGTGCGGTTTTCCAGAATGTGGCACAGATGCCTCTACTGAGCCCCCAAACAGTAGGTTACAGTTTTACAGCGCTCAACCTCAGTGATGAGCACCTCGATCTCGCCTTTCTTGCAGTTCCCGTCTCTCTGTCTTTCCCTCATTGATAGTCCAACAAAGACTGCTTAACAACTTTGGCATATTCATGAGCTATTTAGCATTGACCATTTATGGATGATTGTGGGATGATACTGGGAGGAGTAGTGGGAGGACACTGGGAGCGCACAATCCATGGCAGGTGGGTATTTATAAAGAGAAGACTGCGTACAGGTGTGCGCCGCACGGTTTTATAAATCTGAATATTTTCTTGTGTTAGTAGATTCTGAGGTTTGTGCTTACGCAATGTTTTAGGATGGAATCTACGCAAAGCGTTATAAATGAGGCCCTAGGTCATCATTGGCAAAAGTTGCTTCTGGTGTCCCTCAGGGTTCTATTCTGGTTCCAACCCTTTTTAACCCTAACCCACTAATATGACATTGATACCTGGCTGTAACTGTCTGAATATCCAAGAAACAGTCATATAAGGAACTGTTCATACCGCTTCATATCACTAGGGTTTACAAAGATAGATTTTCTTAACACCTGTATTCAATTGTATTTAATTGTTATTATTATTATTAGGCCCTGTAATGTTAGAGCTCAACTCTGAAACCAATGCATCTTTAATTTCAAATCAACTTCATTTCGATTTTTTTCATTCATTTTTTAAATTTTCAACTCCAATCTAGGTCTAAATCTGGACATTAGCGACAAAAACAGGCAGAGGAGGAACCAAATCCAAAATTATCCCAAACCACAATAAAGATTAGACCATGCAACAGACAAAACTTATCTAGTAATAATACTACGTGGTCAGTGTGTGTTTAGTATTGACCATTGCCGGTGCGTTTGGGGCTGGCGGTGTTGCTGGAGAGTTTGAGTAGAGAGCATTCAGAGCTTTTGATGCTGCAGTCCATCCCAGTTACTGCACACAGCTGATCCTGATACTCCACAGCTGCCCTCTCAAACCTAGACACAGACACACACGTGTGTACATGAACCCAAAGGATTTGATGGACAATTTATATGTACAGCTGTGAACAAATTATGTGGAGAAAGAAAAGTATACTCTTAATTGGGTACAGTTGTTTCAATTTCCTAGTTGATCCATGCAATTTAGAGCACTTGAACAACCAATTCATTTGCATTTAACACTTGTAATCTGAACTTTTTTTCTTTTTTGCTAATGTAGTGGTAGTAGTAGTAAGTAGGTATTCCAAGGCCCTGCAGAGCCTTTGGAACTCTACATGAGACATGAAAACTCAAATTATATGGAAATGATCAGTTGGATGAGATTATTTTGTCCTTTTCCAATTGTTGAAAGCATGCAGAACAGTTCATCCTCTGGTTGAAGGGCTTTGCTTACCGTCCCTCGGCCTGCAGGGCAACGGAGCCCAGCCAGCTCAGACTCCTGCCGCTGGTGGAGAGGCTCCAGGCTGCCAGGCCCTGAATGGCCTCGGGACAACGCAGCTCACACAAAGCCTCCACCAGCAACATCAGAGGAACCTCAAGCTCTGGACCCTGATGGACAAGAAGGTGGTCAGCTATCAACAGGAACCCAAAAAATTTGTGGGTTAGTGAGTTTAACCCTGAGTTTTTAATATATATATACGGGTGACAAATTAAAGGAAAAACTTGAATAAATGAGTGGAGAAACAAAGAATGCAGATGCTTCCATACAGGTGTACTGCATGATACAATTAAGCAATTAACATCCTCTGTGGCATGTATAAAAATGCTGAGAAGGCCTCGATTTTGGATCTAAATGACTTTGAAAGAGGGTTTATTATTGGGGCACAGATGGCAGGAGCTTAAGTCACAAAAGGTGTTTTCCGACTGCAGGAACTAAACCTTTTAAGTGGGAACCTTCTCAGCAGGACCCTTTTTAGTTCCTCCATAGAATTCCAGATTGCTTTCCCACCGCACCAAAGTATTGGGGAGATTATGCAAATAAGGAAAGTCTGACTCTTTAGTTTCGTACTTTAGATACACGACGACCCCCACAACAGCAAACATGTAGGAAGTTCAAGTAGCTATGGTGTTGATCTGCCACAAAATAAATAGTTGGTCAATGTATAGAAATTGATCTAAATCGATCTCTACCGCTGCACCTGAGGTGCATCTTATTAGGTTCTGTCGTGCCGGAGACTAATGCGTTCACTCAATGTGCAGGTATTGATAGGGAAGTCATTTTCCATATTCATTAACTGTATAACTCATTTGTACTTCATATGTAATTTCTCATATACAGCAGAGACTTTCACAGAATTTCTTTCCACTCACCTTTCTACCTGCGATTAATAATAAGCACAATGAGTTCCTGTTTTACAGTGATTGTACACAATAAAGGAATATCAAGTGTTTGGATAATGAGATTTGAACATGTTGGTCATCTGAAGGCTTCATATAATGGCTAGTGTGTACTGACCTGGGTGTTGCTGTTCTTGATCTCTGTGAGCAGATCGAAGCCATGGCGAACCGTGACAGCTGGCTGGCCAGACAGAAGACCCACCCTCATCAATGCCAGGCGGATCCTAGTCAGCCAATCCTGACACGTCTGACGGTTGGTGTAGAAGAATGTCCTGATGCCCTGAGTGGCAGTAAAGGAGGGATTTATCATGCCACTGCTGTGTAGAAGTGCATATGTAATATTACATGCGTGTGCTTTCTTTCTAATAATCTGCAAGATCCTTGCTTTTTTATTTTGCCTCCTTCTTTGGAGCTAAGTGGTCATTGCCGTGGTGTTTTTTCACTGCACTTCCCAGAGATTACTCAGAGTACTGTGATGTCTTTTTCCTTGGATTTTCTGTTGATTAAGTTTAAGTTTCTGTAGCTACCACTCTTTTATTTGTCTCTTCAAACATGGTTTCTATCTCTGCTCATGCTAACTACCCAGTTCTTCTTCTATTTGTTCAAAACAAACCAATCCTGGGCGCCTGAGAATTCTTCCCAGTGTTGTATCTCAGTTATTGATATATAATTATATCCTTGGGATAAACGTGGGATGTGATTTTAATATTTACCATGTCACTTGCACAGGACACGCACAATCACAGCTTCATCATCACCACTGTCATTATCCTGTGCGTCCAGGTGCCTCACCTCATGACACATGTAAACATTCAGCTTATTGTTGCCAGTATCAAACAAACTAAAATCAATTAATCTAAACCAATTAATAGCAATGGGGGAAAAATGTTTAGGACAGCAACCTAATCCCTTAATCACACATTTCGGAGCACACTGCTTCATCAGGGTGCGGGTGCTGGTTGCTTGTTGGTAGCTTGCATTAAAATGCATAGGTGTGCATGTGTGTGTTTGGCAGCCACTACTGACTGCATGCTGTGTGTGTGTGTGACACAAAAATATGTGTGGACCAATAAAGTGTTCTTCTTCTTAAGATGATTGAAGGGATCTAGTCCACCCCAAACCTTTATTTCCCATTGCTATTACATTTAGTTCCCTGGAATCAGCACTCCTGCAGCGATCTAGTTAAATTTTACTGGATGGTTGAAGTGCCAGCACCTCACTACAAACATCTAAACCAGCAGTGAAGTCTGAATGGGTATGTACAGTATGTACAGTCACCTTTGGCGGAGCGGTGAGAGCGTTGGCACAGCCCTCATAGGCGTTGTACATGAGCTTCTCCAGGTTCTCCAGGTACTGCAGCAACAGAGCCAGGCGGAGCTGGTTGGAGTGGTGGCCATCCCCATCACTTCCGGCGCCAGCCCACGTACCAACTTCCTGCTCTGGGTTCAGGCTATGGGCCGCCAGGCTCCGGATCATACCTGACACAGGAATACAGCTTCCTAAAAACCTAGAACAACCTCAGAACATCTTTTTTAATTTGGAAATCCATACATCCATTTGTATAGATTTCTTAAAAGTGTAAATAAGACAGCAGCCTGCAGTGTAGGATCTTGCCTTCACGGCACCTGCAAAGACTTTCTTGAAATCTCACTGTGGCAGACTGGAGGGAGGGTGGGTATGAGGCATAGGCTGGATCCAGGAGAGAGTTAAGTCAATGGACTGACTCTCCCGTCCACACAGTCACACACACAGGTTAAAAAGGGTCTGGCTGCAATCAGCCTTAATTGGCCACAGCCGGTGCTGGATCCAGGCAGTCAGTCCACTGACTCAACTCTCTCCTGGATCCAGCCTATGCCTCACCCCCACCCTCCCCCGAGTCTGCCACACTCACGACTAGTGCCAGGATGTCGCGAAAAAACGAGAGATTTCACATGCTACTTGAGTTACAAATGGTTTCACGAAACACTTGTGAAATTAATGAATGTCATGAAAAGCTACTTTTACTAGCTACTACTAGATATTCTTAGAGCTACAACACCTTTCGGGAAACTGATCAGGGGCCTCATTTATAAAACTTGGCGTAGATTCCATCCTAAAACATTGCATATGCACAAACCTCAGAATCTACTAATGCAAGAAAATATTCAGATTTATAAAACCTCCCACTACTCCTCAAGGTATCGTCCCACAATCATCCATAAATGGTCAATGCTAAATAGTTCATGAATATGCCAACGTTGTTAAGGAGTCTTTGTTGGACTATCAATGAGGGAAAGACGGAGAGACGGCAACTGCAAGTTGTTTTTTTTCCCCCCGTGTTTAAGCTTTATGTAGCCTATCTATATAAACATATTTTCATAAGAGACTCCCCCTGCTGATTTTGACAGAATCGTTATCGTTCATAAATTCTCTCTTTATTTTGAAACAGGAGCCATATGTTGTTGTTATTTAGCCTTTCTGAGGCTATTGCATGGTTAAATCAATGAATTTTATTTTATGAAAAAAATTGCCCCCTCGCAATTTTTAACAGCCCCCTCAGTCACTTCATCCTGGCCGGGCCGGTAAAATAATCAATAAAATAAGAGTTAAGAGAATGCCTTTGTATCAAAATAGGTTTTAAGTTGTCATTTAACAGATAAAAGTGAATTCAGACCACAAACCCTGTGATATAACAATATGTTTTTAACAGGACTGAGCTTTATTTTGTGATCTCCCCATCGGTTGCTGATTTCCGTGTCTGAAAAACTTTGCTGTAAGCTCCACGCATGGGTGAAAGGATGCATAGAAGTGTGCACCTTTTACCGCATAGAATTTTTTTTATAAATCCCAACGTTTGCGCTGAAAGATGCCTACGCACATTAAACCTACGCAACTTTTTTTGTGCGTAGAAACCTTTATAAATGAGGACCCTGGCCTTTTTTGTATTTGTGACTAGAAAATTAAAACAAAAATCAATCCCAAATATCAAAGCACTCCCTCATAGAGGTTTTCACCAATCATACAGGACCCCTCCCTATGGAGAGGTAATGTATGTATGATTAGACTCTTGACGTCTCATTCTCAGACCAGGGGCGGAAATCTCTTTTATAATGCAGAGTGCAGTGCCTCGCTTAGACAACACATATATTCTGGAAGTGCTGGGCACAGCAACAGTGGGGAGAGAGTTGGGCAACAGGCAATCTGGAGTGCAGAAGCAAAAATTGTTTCATGGACAATGAAGCAGCTTTTTATGACCGAGAGACTGAGATAGAATGACCAATCAAGGCTGACTTGGAGTCGACTCCGAAGGCTGGGGTCCATGTGGAATAAACTGCCCCCCCGGGAACCCACATGCTATGCGAGAGAGACTACAATTGGCTGTTAAGATATAAACCAGGGAAGAGCAGATTAGAATTCACTCCAGGGTGAGTTTTCACATGAATTTTCTCCTGAGGATGAAGTACTGTTAAGGCACTGAGCATAAAAAGGTTCCTTGGATGGAAAGGAAGTTGTACAGTGACAGAGTGCATATTAAAACAGATAAGCTCACAGGTTTTGCCATGCAATATTCTAAGAGATACTATACTGAGGCTTTTATGACCATCCAATTATTATATGAATATAATAGAGAGCATAAGTTTTAGGCAGAGATTATTCTAGCACACATACAGTGTGACTGCTGCACTGACTTGCCTTATTCAAAGACAATAAATGATGAACTGAAGGGTGTCCTCAAATAGGATATTCATCTGTCAAAGACATTTTACCAAGTGAAATATTTATGGCTGATAATCGAGTCAACCCAATAGAGCCTCAGGCATTATATTGATAGATATTCTGCTTTACAGAGTGTATCACTGATGCACCAAATGGTGCTCAGAGGTTAGCTTATCTCCTCAATTTTTGGTTCAGGTTGGAATAACAGAATGTGTCAAAACATGATACTGGGATACCAGGGAGCAAACATTTGTTCAGTCGGGAGGAAATACAAATTCAAACAACACCAACAACAGCAATCCCTCATATTGATTTGATATTAACCATGCAGAGTTTATCTTGTCACTGCAGGAATTGTATCTGGGAATGTGTTTCCATTGCATTCCCTTGTACTTACAATCTTTCTCATTCTATAAGGAAAATTAATATATGAAAGAGAGGATGAAAGGCACTGTGGTGAAGAGGTTTTCTGGTTCTCCTATGATATAGGCCAACAGTCCAGGGACCAGTCTTCTACCAGAGCGAAATGATACATTGTGTCTATGCTTTAGCACTCATATAGCCCAGGTTTTTTTGTGACTATGTATAGCCCAGTTTAAGACCAAGTCAAGTAGTATGTATGTTATTATGTTAAGTTAGTTAAATTTAGTTACGTTTTTCAAAGACAGTCCACAAAGACAAACTCCAACTAATTGCTAGTGGAGGAGTTCCTGACAGTCTTGCCAACTCTCTTGCAAGGAAAGTAACTATTGACTGCTCAAAATGTCGTTAGAAGTTGCCAGATAATGTCATATCAATATATTTGCTACAGCCTCCCGTTCTTAGTGAAGGGAGGAGGCTAGGCTGTGTATGGGAAGTGCAGTGATCATCAGACCTCTTTGGATTAGACAAGCAAGTAGTTCAAATGTATGTGCATTGGTATTATTGGCATTAGCCGTACCGATTTGTGGCCAACACATTAACATTGTTCCACATGGTCCCAAAAAGTACGACTCATTGGCCAAATAACAACAGTGCAAAAGTCGTTCCTGAATTTACATCAGTATGCTATGCATCAGAGCTTTGATTCTGTGATTTCTACAAATCCACAAATCCACAAATACAAATAAGATTGTCCTAGACCATTAGAATAACATACTATGTGAATCTGTAAAATGAGTGGTCAGAGATGTGTAACATAGACCTCAATACTTAAGACTAAACCAATTATATTTCTCAGAAAATGTTTTTCTTTCCTAGCATATGTGTTGCTCTGACATTTAACTGAGCCATGAATCAACCTTTCATACAATGCCAAGTGTTCTTTATCACTTTGAGGAGTATGGCGCAATTGTGGTGATTTATTTTCACATGTTTCCAGTTTTGTGTGAGAATTGCTAATCTCATACACAAGGCCTTTTTAATCATGTGGGTGTGTGTAATGATAAGCTAGCAGCAGGGCTCTCTCCCTCAATCAACTAAGAACTTTATTTATTGCACTCTAGAGAAGAGAGAAGTATTAATTTCACACTCTGCCTCACAACTCCCCCATAGGAACGGATTATATATTTGTCACATTAAGGAGGCGTCACAGAGTCAGAACAGAAGACAATTACACCTTGGCCTGGTAACAAATGAATGTGTCTCAATGCAAAAGGTCAGTCCCTAAAACCAGTCATTCACTCATGCTTTAGACATTCTCAGGAAAACCTCAAATTGATTAACAAAATATGAAATATAAACCTAATTATTTTCACAAGGTAGCAGTCCAATTATGGCATCTAAATACATACAGAAAGGAATGAGGAAAATATATTGACCAAATAAGTAGAAGCAGAGAAGTACACTAGTCAAATCCAAGCCTGTTTGGCAGAATACTCCCAACAGTACTTCTGAACTCGGCTCCAGTGAAGAGCCACGCTTGGCATAACATGCCATGCCACACTAGCACATTAAACCCTGACATTGTGTTGTTGTCTGTCGCAGATTACAACAGGCATGTCCAATTTGCTTTGCGTCCTTTCTACTTCAAGGCCTACAGGGCCTTCCATGATTTTAATTCAGTGCGTTGGGTTTGTTTATTTTCTGAGGGTGTAATTACGGTCATCACTCATTCGGTACCGTGACGGTGTTTCAAGCACTCTTGGGTCTATTCTAATTATCAATACAGCAGGGGTGCCTTACTTTCTAGGGTATTCTGGTTTTCTCCCTCAGTGCTGTGGGTTTTCTGTGCCGTGACAACCCATTGCCCTCACAGCAGCTATAAATTGATTTTGTTACAGGTGTTGTTTTTGTGGGAGCTGGGGTCCACACTAGGAGTTAAAACATGGTAAACAAATCCCTTCTATCTCTGTCCTTAGCTCTTAGCTCCTTATCTACTTATTTTGTATCCTAGCACTCGTTCTTACATGACCCTGGACCTCTGCGGTTGTTATTTCAGGGTTGCTTGTAATGTTTGGTGATTTAGGAATTGAAGCTTATTCTGCACTAATTTCAAGTCGCTCTGGGGAGTGTAAGCTAAACGCCTAAAATGTAAATGTAAAGTATAAAGCACACAGATATCTTTAATTATTTTGTTGAAACTGTAACATAAAACTCACAACATATTTCTTGCTTTTTATTCTAATATATTGTTACTAACTCATATTACACTGTTCCAATGCGCTGCTGGACTATGACCATCCCTTTCTACAGCTGCAACCATATCGTATGTCATGTTACCTGTATGTATTTACAGTATGTAGAGAGCCATGTTGTCTAAACTCTATTGTGTGTCTTTTCCCGGTGCACTATGAAACGTATGTTACTATGTTATGTCTATATGTCCCTGATCCATTGTAATTTTCCTATGCATTTATTGAACTTAGCAAAAAGGGATTCTGATGTAGTGTAGTTAACTACACCCCAACACTGACTCACTTTTTTCAAATTGTGACTATTTCATTTCTCATTCTTCTGGCTCAACATTCAAGTGTAGTAAAGTTTTGCTATATTTATTCACCCCTGCCTCCCTCCCCGCCCAATTCACTCAGCGCGGTGCAGGAGAGAGTGATATATGTAGTTTTGATATTTGTGTAGCTCTGTAAAGGTTCGATGAGTCAGATGGAAAGATTTAATCGTCCATATCATGAAGTGAAGTGAACTGAGGTGAACTGAGTTGGTAAGCGTGAAAAATGAATCCCAGATCTTGGAAAAGGTCGATCTGATGTGCTCTACTGTTGAGCGCAAGGGTGTGACCGAGCATGACAGCGACAAAGCATATAAAGAGAAAACACTTGATCAACAAAGACCGCCCAGTTTTCGTCCTGACTGGGGATAACTGCTTTTCATTGTAGTATGATTAATACTACCCAGCAAGCATTTGACGGATGGTGATTCAATGGATGGTACGGTGAAAACAGCTATGGAGAATGTTTCGAACTGATCAGAAAGATATTTGTGTTCCGATTTTACAAAATAATGCAGACACACACACACACACACACACACACACACACACACACACAAGTGCAGATCAAGCGTTTGTACTTTACACAAACTGGGATTGACACAGGAGTAAACATACATCAGAGAGATTTAGCACGAGCCATGTCCATATAATCTGCCCATCTGTCACTGAAGAAAAGAGGCCAGAAATCAAGGAGTCTTATTGGAATCAATATCAAGTCTGTCCTGCAATTCTGCCATCCCTGAAGCAGGAATCGGCATGACGTGCCCCTTCCATCAATCTCCAGCAGGATGGAAAAGGGCCCACATGTTGTTAAAGAAATGGACTAAGACCAGGCTGTCAGGCCTCCTGAACAGGGAGGCACTCTGCTTATTATCCGGGTAGGGGGCTCGGCCCATGTAGCAGGAGACATGACTGTTAGCCCCCAGCTTACTGCTCCTCTATGTTCTCTATCACAATGACTGCTCTCTCTATCTCTGTCTGTATTTGCCTGGCTTGCTCACCCCTTTCTCTCTTCCATCTCTGTCTTTCTCCATCTCTCCCATGACAATTGATTTCCTACTCTTGTCTATTTTCCCTGCTGCTGCCACTGTTCACCATAGAGGGTATGTTTAATTAGAATGGGTGATGAATGGTCTCCTGTCCCGAGAAAAGGAGCATACGGTCCAAAGAGAGAGAACGAGAGGGAGGAGGGCAGCAGGAAATTCAGCAGGGAGGAAATGATTTGGCTACATTGAAATGGTTATTACATTCAGGCTGCAACCTGCGTGAACTGTGAATTCTATAAATACAGTTCATGTGGATGCATGTGCATGTGTGCATTTGTGCAGTTTTTCATTTCACTGCACACCCTGTGTGTGTATGTGACAAATAAAGTTCTTGAATCTTCTTGAATCTTGTGTGTGTGTACAGAATGAGTCAGTGTTTGCCTCAAAATGTCAGGGTGGAAAAAAGCCTCTGAAGCAACATTTAGACCATAGGACACTAAAACTCCATTGAAATATTAAAGAAATTCTTTTAGGTGGGTTTGGACTCCTAAAGGGGGGGTGACCCACCTCACTTACACAGCAAATTTTGCAATAAGTGTTGCTTTTTCAGTGACAATAAAAATTGGATTTTGTGTGTCAGTTAACCCTGATGGTGTGGACTTGTATAAACACTGGCACCGTGTTGCTTTTTATCAGAATTAAATTAATGAATAAACACAATTTTGCTGCATATTCAATAATGAGAGAAACAATGCCATGAGTGTTTGCGTGTGAACTGTGTGTGTTTTCATCAATGTGTGAGTCACTAGGCCTTTAGTCAACAAAGACTTCTTTAGTCATTTAACTATGAGCACATCACAATATTCACCAATGCTGTATGTGCAAACGCTCTAAAGAATCCATTTTACTCAACTGCATTTTATATAAAGTATAAAGTATAAGTATATAAAATGTAAAAAGTGAACTAAAAATGTCCCTAGTCTGTAGTGTTGGTGAGATGGAGAATTTTGTTTTGACAGATTCAAAAGGAATAGCTTTCATTTACAGATAGGATTGTTATAGGATTGGGCCGGCTGTGGCTCAGGAGGTAGAGCGGGTCGTCTTCTAATCAGAAGGTTGGCGGTTTGATCCCCGGCTCCTCCTGTCCACATGTCGAAGTGTCCTAGGGCAAGATACTGAACCCCAAATTTGTGTGTGTGTGGCATACATTGTAAAGCGCTTTGGATAAAAGCGCTATATAAATGCAGTCCATTTATAGTAACACCTCTAAGACTTTTCACAATTTCTGCTAAAGCTACTATATTTTACTACTTTATTCCACAGCCATGTAACATGTATAATTATTCCCAGAGAGCTACATACAGTTATACAATCTCCTCAATGCCTATATTTGACATAATAAACATGCCTAATAGCTAGAAACAATAACCAGGCTGAACATTGATCTATATAAATGTACACTAATTTTAAATCCTTTTGATATCAACATTTACCAATACACGGGTTTTGATGTTACAATCCTTTGTGCCATCTAGGGTGAGCATTCATACAGAAGCCCAATTGAGATGTCAAAAAGCTCCCCCACCACCGGCTCAGTTTGAGCCCGAACCTGAGCCCATCCCAGAACCAGAGGTTGAGCCAGACCCTGTCGTGGAGGCTGCTGAGGCAGTTGAGGCTGAGCCCGCACTAGTACCAGAAGGTGTGGAGGCTCCTGCAGAGGATTGAGTATGGACCCTGAGGAGCCCAGGTGAGAGAACCCAGTCAGTCTTTATGCCTATGGTTCCAGGAGAATTATACCAAGAGCTGAGAACAGTCTCATGACTACTACAATCAGAAAGCATTCTTCTTGGTGTGACTGAGGATGATCTGAACTGCAACATCCATTGGTCTCTGTGTATTGCATTTTCTGTGGAGCCCACTGAACCTCTATCTCTATCTACGTTCCAGCCTATTTGTCTCTTTCAGACATGTCTTCCCTCCACCATATTCCCCTAAATATTTTGTGTCTGGAATAATAAATTCCACGAGTACAGATCCCCTCTGAAGATTGTTGCCAGACCTGGGGTATCCCATGACAGTGAACCTCCAGGGAAGCAAGGCAGAGTGTGGAGCAGTAAAACTGACAATTCTTGTTCTAATGACTTTGTAAGTCTGCATCATACCACTGTGACTGGACTGATCTTGCAGTTTCTTAACTTGACTCGTGTGGCTGCGATAACCCTAACCCTAACCCTGATCTTAATATTGTCTGTAATACCTTGGATCCTGACAATGTTTACAAACATGGACAATTCCATTCTTAACCAACCAACCACTTGCTACTGGAACCATTATTTCTTTCCCCTGTAGTAGAAGTGACATACTGGTCAGTCAAGCAGGGCAGCTGGCAGCTGCAGCGTTTCATACTTTATTGCTTATGGACCATTCTATCTGTGGACAGTAACATTTTGTTAACAGGTTTATTCATTGCAAGAGGGAGACTCAATCACAGAGTATTAACGGTTCATGAGAAACAAACACAGGTGGGAGGTTGCTCAACTCTGTCAAAAACAAAATACAGAGTGAGGTGCAAAAGACAGCCAGCGCTCTCAGCACTATAATATTTATGCAGCTAAAGTCAACTGAGCACCATGCTCTTTTCCATCACCATCCTGCTTCATTTTCATACAGTTCTACACATCCTCACCTGGGAGCTTCCCATTACAACCACGGTCTTTTAATATTGACCACTGAGCAGCTTCACTCAAGCAGCTGGGGGTTAAGTGACTTATTCATGGGCACATTGATGGTAGTTGTTGGGGATGGAATAGTCCAGGGCAACCTTCTGTCCACAAGCTCCTTTCTCTAATCACTAGGTTTCCACTTCCCGATAGGCTATACAGCCTTCATCAGATTCCTCCAGCTGATTCCCATGAAAGCTGTGGAGCTGCTAAAGTCAAGCACACTTCAGCAGGCCGTGTGCTGACATGGGGGCTTGAATCCATGCATGCTGTAATAAGTTGGAAAAGGTTGGAGGACGGTCTGCTTATTGCTATGCCGCCCCACTGCCCCAAAAGGTGGTGATTTCTGCAAAATCATGAATCATTACATAACGTAGACACACAGTTGCATTCAATAATTTGAAGAAAATGTTTATGTGATTCATTATTATAAGTTAATGAGCCTTCATTATAAACACATTCTGTTTCAAGCTTTGGGAGCTTTGCTCTATAGCATATAATTTCACCGTGTCTTTTTGAGAAGCTGATGATTTATGAATGCTATTTGTGAAAATATTCAACAGATGCTCCTTATCTCTGTGGGTACAAGTGCTTTGAATCCGTGTTAAACAGATCCAATGCCACAATAAACAAGCTGGTTGAATTTTATGAAGTTTATAGACACCATATGCACAAGGTTTGTCCTCTTCATAGAAACCAACACATCCGGCTACTAAAGCTGTAGATATAAATATCCACAGTCTCTCCCAGAAAGCATTTGACAGATGGCAATGATATTGTGGCATGGTGAAAAAAAACAGCTTTGGAAATTGTTTTGAAAGTTTTCAGAAATCTAGATTTCAATTTCACAAAACAATTCAGGTAGCAGGTATGGACATCATCTCAACTTTCATTTTGGTGATATATCTACATGGGTTTTCAGCCTTGGTGCGGACTATCATGTCAACATATATTCAACGTCAAAATGTTTGCTGGTCTCTCTTTCCAACATGACCATAAAGGTGCCTGGTTTGAACAACCATTACCCAATCAAGAGAGACAGTTGAATCATTCATCATCCTCTCCTCGGCACTCGACTGGGTTGCACTTCCATGGAAGATCCCCTTAACACACCTTGTCTCCTGACTATAGCTATACAACTTTCACTTCCAATGCAGGACACCAATGCATTCAGTGAATCGCCTTCACTTGCCATGGTCATGCATATGACAATGAAATAATTCCTACCACACCTACTGTATGTAATGTCAAGACCTGCAACAAAACCTGCAACAAAACCAAAAAATGGAGGGTGAGCCATAATTAAAACACATTTCAATTTGAAACAATGGTTTTATTATAACTAAAATGTATTTCTAAATGAATAACCAGTGAATTAGAGAAGGGTACACCGATGTGCACACAACCACCCGCACAACAGAAGAGCTCTATCAAAGTTTCGACCCGATGAATAATGTTGACATTTGCACAGCTTTTGAGAGCTACACTTCAGCTGATGGGAGCGTGCGGCATGTGTCAAATCTCTATCAGTTGGTGATATATAATGAGAGTTTATTCCTCCAAGCAAGGCATCCCTCACTCAATGGCTCATTCCATGTACACACACATACACACATGCACACACACATGCCCCACCGACAAACACATATACAGACACACATAAACCTCATCCCTGGGGTGATTGAAATGAATGGCCAGGCCTGGGAGCAAGGGAGAAAACGGGTCTTGGAGATTTACTCTCCCGCTGGCTGCCATAACTCTCCGGCTCTCTCTGCATCCTCTGGTACTGTGGTGATGAAGACGTGATGAGAGTAAGCCTCTTTTTCATCTTTCTCCCATCAGCATTCGATCGCCTCCAGCTCGTTTGGCCACCACAAAGCCAGCCTTTAGGATCCTCTGCTAAACCTCGCTGCTGATGACTGATTTAGTCAAGAATTATGAGCTGTTTTGCCACGGAGTCATCATGCACATGAAATACTTACTTATATTACAGCATGCATGATTTATAGGGAAACATAGTAATCAGCAGCTATAGATGTCAGTGAACTGTGAATGCTTAAACCTTGAATGGAAACTTTCAACACAAGCTACATAGGGAATAATCAGCTCTGGCGGAATACTTGATCGGATCTGTTTAACATTTCTATATTCCTGAGGGTTATCATTGGTTACACGCAAGATTTTCCTTCACAAGAGTTTCCTTCATTTTTTTTTTTTCATGTTTTAGCACTATAGGCATACAAGAAGAAAGAAATGACCATACAGTTCATACAGTTCTTGAATTTTATGCACAATATATATTTTTAATGTACGATAATAATTGGAAATTGAAACAACTTTCGGTCTTCACAAATTCATCGACTTACAACAGTACACGATCAAACAATAATACAGATTTTAGAAGAATCTTGAAAAAAAACATCTTAAGGTATCAAAATTTCAAAATAGATTCTCATTTGTAATGTAATTCAACTCACCTGTAACAGGTTGCAGGTGCCCACCTGGTATAATTGAACCAATTCTCCATTTTACAGTGATTAAACAGTCTGTTCTGCTTCCCTGGTCATCTGTGAAAATGGTGAAGAGAAAAGAGCTGTCTGAGGATGTCAGAAAAAAACTTGGTATTCCTGGTGTTCCTGTTTCCACAGTTTGCAATGTTATTAGGAAGTTTGCTGCTCATGGGATTGTTAAAAATCTCACAGGATGTGGTGGTAAGAGGAAAATTGATCTCAGATGTCGTTAAAAGTTGGTGTGAGTTATTGAAAAAACATCTCGCATGACATCCAAAGAGCTCAAGGCTGAGTTGGAGAGATATGGGGTAATGGTTCCAGCCCGTACCATATGCCGGACACTGAACCAATAAGGGCTTGGAGAAAATGTTGGACTGTTCTGGAGTGCCCAGTGAATCCTGATCTCAATCCCATTGAGAACCCATGGCGAGACCCGAAATGTGCAGTTGGTCAAAGGAATCCTTCAAAAATTGAAGAACTGCAGTGGGTTGCAATTGAAGTGTGGGGGAAACTGCCAGCAGAAAGGTGCAGGAAGCTTATTGATGGTTACAAGAAATGTTTGGAAGCAGTCATCATTGCCAGAGGCTGTGCAACAAAGTATTAGAAAAGGGTACCAATAATCATGGCCATAGCCACTTTTCAAATTTTAAGATATAAAAGATATTTTATTATTTGTATTCTCATTGTTTGGGTTAAATAAAACTTGTGAAGTATGATGTGTGAAGACCAAAATTTGTTTCAATTATCAATTAAATCAGAAGATATTGTACATTATCTGCATACAATGCAAGGGTGCCAATAACTGTATATCAGGCTTCATGAGTACAGCATCTTATTCAATTACTGTCGGTCTTGAAAAGCTGTGAAAGCTTTTTACATTGTCCTGACAAGTTTGTCTTCATAATAGAAGAAAAAGCTTTTGTGTAGGAGCTGGTTTCTTTGCATAGAGGATCAGAGAGTTTGGTACGCATATGTGCTGCATGAGGCAGAAAAACATCTGAGGAAGGACTGCCGGTGCATCTGATAGCAACATTGGCCAGGCAGCCCAGCCTCCCCTGGTGTCCTCGCTGACAGGGAGGTTACTTGGAATGCACTGCTGGAGTCTGACAGCTGTCTGCTCCCTGGCACCTCTCAGCATCTCCCCACTCTCCTGGAGACACCCATAGGTGCCCAAGGAATGTGCTTCGCATCTGTTGATCGGGGAAAATGGAAGGATTTGTTGGCAGATGGAACATGTTTGATCCTAGCAGGTGAACAGAGAGATAAAGAGTTGGACAAGGTTGCAGACAGACATGCCGGTTGTAGTCGGTATGGGGGTTTGGAATTTGGGGGATGTTAGTACCTAAAAGCCTTATACCGCCAATGTGGATTAGTACAACTGCACTATGCAGGATGTTTATGTAAAAATACACCTGTCTTATGAGCCTAAATCACAAAGTGGTGCTGCAACATTCCCAGTAATTGAGATGCCATAAATTCACCCTTTTTGCGCAAATACATTTCCACTGTTGTATGGTCACTGGTGGGAAATATTTACACACAGGAAGTGACGAATCTAAACTTAAGCATGAAAAATACAAAGCTGTCTTCTAAACAGCAGTGAGCAAGCGCTGCGTCCTGGGAAAGGTGGACTCACCAATGCTGGCTAAACTTCTTCACCACCTTCACCCTTATCTAAGAGGAAGAAATAATAATAATGATAAAAATAATAAGAGCTAATTCAAACAATTCAAATAATAATTTAAACCTCTCGCCATTTGGTGCTACCAATTTGTAAAGCTGCCTGGCATTAAATTCAATTGATGTATTACATACATATAAAAAGTAAAAACATGGCCTATAAAAATGGAGATGAATGCTCTGTGAACAATAATGCACACAGATTTATCTTACAGTGGCCTGGAAGTGCAAAACACAACCACAATTCACAAAACAAATTAACAAAATAGAAAACAAATTAACATTTCACAAAATAACAAGAATTTCAGTTTATTATATCCTTTATTTCCTGAAATACTCCCCAATTATGTCTCTAAGAATAGAATAGAACAAACCTAAACAGAACATTTTCAACATTAATTCATTACTATTAATTAATTACTGACCTTCATGTTGGAGAACTCTGGAGAAAAATAGGTGCTTTGAAGCTTTCATTGATTATTTCATTTAATGTCATTCACCTTTAATTTCCCTGTGTATAAAATAAGTGTCCTTTTGCTGCCCTAAAAATGTCTTAGTAACACCATAAGCTGTGAGTTTTGTGATTTTTACAGAGAAGCACAGCGACTGCAGTAATGTTACTCAGCTACATGTAGACTGGAATTTAGCTTGCAGTTCAACTTGCAATGTAAAAGTCCTCTTATGGATTTAAGATTCAATTTGATTGATCCATGAGGGAAAGTGGGTTGTTGCAGCAGCAAAAGGGTTAGAATACATCAAAGAATATGAGTGTAAAATAGAACATTAACATCAAAACAATAAACACAGAAAAAACAAGAGCAATAAAAAAATGAAGTGGATATAAACAATTGTGGAGACATTAACAATTGTGGTGATTATATAAGCATATGCAATTGACAATTTTCAATTTGATATGTGCTCTCTGTCTTGTGTATATATATATAAATATATGGCATTATAGAAATAAATACATGTCACTGTCACTGTTCCATAGTGTGCTTCAAAAATGGCATTTCAGTGAAAGCCCAATAACAGTATAGTCCGGATATTCCCTTGAGAGTGATGTATTGCTCTGAGGCTGCCTCTCAACCTTTTGGCCTGTAGAATCTCTGCTGTTCCATCACACGCTGTAGCTACACATGAATGTATGGAGGATAAGGAAAACTCCCGCGAAGATAATCCAAGTATTTTGTGATATGCAACAACCATGAATCATGGTAAAGTAGGCATTTCACATCCTCTTTGGAATTATACCACACAGCATTGTCATTATCATCACTGAGAAACACAAATACCATATTCAGGCAATGCTAATAAAATGCTGTTCAGATTAGCCTTAGCCGTGGATAGCATTTCCTATCCAGAAAATAGGATTATTCAAGCACTTCTATTTGTATTTCAATGTACACTATATGGCCAAAAGTTAGTGGACACCCCTACTAATTATTGAGTTCAGGTGTTTCAGCCACCCTGTTTTTCAGGGTTTGGGTTTGGCCCCTTAGTTCCAGTGAAGGGTAATCTTAATGCTACAGGATACAAAGACATTTTAGCCACTTTGTGGCCACAGTTAGGGGAGGGCCCTTTTCTGTTCCAGCATGACTGTGCCCCTGTGCACAAAGTGAGGTTCATAAAGACATGGTTAGATGAGTTTGGTGTGGAGGAACTCGATTGGCCTGCACAGAGCCCTGACTTCAACCCTATTGAACACCTTTGGGAGGAATCAGAACGCCGATTGAGAGTCAGGCCTTCTCTCACAAATGCTCTTTTGACAAATTCCCACAGAGACACTCCAAAAGCTTGTGGAAAGCCTTCCCAGAAGAGTGGTGGCTGTTATAGCCACAAAGGGGGGTCCAACTCCATATTAATGCCCATGGTTTTAGAATGGGATGTCCAGCAAGCTTATATAGGTGTAATGGTCAGGTAGTTTAGTGTTTTTGTAACTTTAACCAAACCTGCAGAAGATGTGTATAGTAACAGATAATATGGTAAGGAAACTTCCCATTCTGGATAACTAAATACCGTTTAATAGTAAAACCCTCAGCCAGGTTGGAGCTCTTATGGATTCAACAATACGTTGTGTGTGATCCCCACTTGTACATTGCCATCATTTCCTGAATGCACTTAACATTGGTCAGAATGATGCTATAGTTATATTACAAACATGATGCTAATGATACTATTTCAGCTGAAGAATGATGCATCAGACCATCCCCTGCTGAGTTCTTTGGTAGTCTGGACTGAAGCATTCAAGCATTAAAGAATTCACATTTACATGATGTGCAGTTTCAACATTAACCCAAACAAGCACAAAGGTTTCACAGTATGGTATTATAGTATATAATGGTATATATTATGGAAGTTTTTTTGAATTAATAACAGAAAGATATTTTGGTATATTTTTGAGTTTTGGTCCAGGCTATCATATCTAGTTTGTCATGTCTTCTGACTGAACAGCCTGATTGATTACAGGGTGCGCAAGGATGTAGATCAGAACTGTCAAAAAAATAGAAACACCAAAGTTAACACCACACAAATAAAACAGTTTTTCATTCCATTTTGGTTCACTAAAAATATGCAAATGCCACTCAGTGGAACAATGTCTCTCTGAGAGCCAACCTTGCTCTGGGCAGGCTCAGCTTATATACATCTTATTTCTATTAGGGCCTTTGAAACTTGGGCAGTGTTTAAAAAGGGAGATTTGTGGGGCTTTCAGCAACTCATCACCCTCAGAAGCTCAATAATCCATGTTGTTTATCAGGAGAGTACTCTTGGCACAACCTCCCACAGGGTTGCAATGCCAAAGCAAGAGCTGGAGCATTACAGGCTGATATGTTTTATTTTTTTTCCCATACTGGTGTAAATTACCCAATTATGCTAATAGGTGTGCCTTTGGAAGCATACATTGTTGGCACAACATGAGAGGGGAGACAGAGTCTCCATTTCTGATGCTGCCACATATCCCTCAAAAGCGGAAGCCCACTTTTGTTTACTCATACACTGCATAGATGCTCATGCCAAACCATTAAGCAAGCACCATATCCATAACAGTTAATTTGAAAGCTTTGGGAGGTTGAATGGAGACAAGAAACACCATTTATGTCATTCTTATTTGTTTGATTTGAGAAGACTGATTGTCTTTACATTCAATATATTATGTTATCCTTTTAGCAAGGATAGCAATGCTATGAAAATCAGTAAATGATGCATTTTGTGTTTTTGGCAACATGCACCAAAGATCCTTGCTTGCAGAATAAAAAAATGCAGCCTTGTAACGGTATTCACTCATGAATATTCAAGTAAATTAAAGTGCTCCTGCAGGCACTCACACACACACACACACACACAGAGAGAGAGAGAGAGAGAGAGAGAGAGAGAGAGAGAGAGAGAGAGAGAGAAACACACACAAATTCATTTCAGTACTTCTCTTTTTACATGTGGGTACGAAACCCTCCTTAGTTCTTCATCAGCTCTATGAGCGCAATCACGGAAATATTTAGAGGTTTGTGGAGGCGCTGGAGTGCTTACGCTCTGCCAAGAAAAAAAAGCCAGGGGACACAGTGGCATTATATGTGCGAAGGTCAGCTTGTTAACCAAAGTAATTGGATTTCGCAGCCCTCTTTGGGCTATGTGAGCCTTTAGCCTGCTTTTGCCTCACAAGTCTCCCTGCCTCTAATTTTGATATTGATTCGTCTGTCATTTGGATTCAGAGTAAAGACAACGGCAGACATCAGTCAAACTCACACTTTTTGTTGAAACACTCCAATATCTTGATTAATTAGCGTGCATTAGATGCATTTGATGAATTGAACTGAATCTTCGTCCCCAAAAAACACTCTGAAGCAGTATCCTAGATCTTTTATGGAGACTATCCCCATATAGCCATGTTCATGAATGAAGAACCTTTAATGTTTTGCAATGTTTTATTCCTCGGTTGCTTTCACATTATCAACTTAAATCATCATGAATGCAGATGTACTTTTAACTCACACATTGTTAGAAAGACTATACTCAACAGTGCAACTTTTCCATTTTTTAGTGTACCCTGGAAGATAGATTTAATCTTTTGCAGACAGCAAAGAAAGTGATGGAATGGCTGCAAAGGAAATATCAATAATTCACAATGCTGAAATGTGAAAAGTTACAGCCATGGCCTACAACAGAGAGAAAGAGAGAGAGGAATTAGATGTTGCTCTTGGCTGTTTCTGGCAACTTTTTAAAACTATTCATCAAACTAGCACAGTAGGCCTATGCCAAGTACAAAAACGGGACTGGGTTGGAAATTTCTAGAGAGAATGAAATGGTGCTTGTCAGTTTGAACTTTTGAATTTAACGTAAAGTTATTAACCCTTATAGCAAACTATGAAAAGAACAATTTAATCCTCTGGCTGACATTACAATATGTTGTAATCCTGATAATTCCATTTCATAAACAGTCACCATGGCATGGAAAAGAAAAGAGTCAAACATCATGAACAGAAAATCAGAGGAAAGTAGTAGTGGCCACAATGTTTGATTGACAAGTGATCTTTGGGAAGCGCAGTGCAAAAACACCACAGCAATGGCTCCATTCAGATGGAATTACTTTTACAGGGCAATAAAATATTTGCATGGTTCCTCAGTAATTCTACTTATTGATCCGGATGGCTTTTAAATTTACAGATAGAGGAGTGTAATTGTCGTCCATACCCGGATGTACACATCACTCGCTTGGGATGTGGGAAACAAACTGTAAACTGCATATGATTGTTGTGATGCTAAGTGTCGCAAACTCAAAATACCAAGATGCCTGTCCGAAACAAATTAAATTATCAGTGCATCCGCAGGTTTGCTGAAAAGCAGTAGGTACTACATGGCTGATCGGGACAGGATTAAAATTACTGAATAGCGCTGCAATAAATTAAATTACCTGACCTCCCCTAGAGAAACTAATCCCGTCTGAATGGGGCTAAAGACTTAGGCTTGGTGGACCAAAATTAAGTAGTTGCTACCTGCGTTTTGTCAATTCGGGTAAATATCTTTAAGAAAACTGTTTAGATATAATTCTTTTGTACCATAATATCATATTGTGAAAATGTCTGTGGTCATCTGGTTTTACATTAAACTTGGTCACCTCCTGTATATTACCATCCATCAAATGCTTGCTGGGATGCATAGGCAGGCAGAAAGAATGATAAATAAGGGGTATTTTACCAATCCTGTGTTTCTGTGTGCGGGTGGGGAGTGTCTGAGGTGTAATTGCCCTAAAACATTTTCTTTACTCTAGAATTATTATTGACAGTGAAGGCTCTACGATTAGTAAATGAACAGCAGTTCCTGTTGAAATTCAGAGAACCCGTCCCTGCATTGCAGAGCCTTGAGAGGTCCAGACAGCCGAGACCAGGGGCGCTGACTACAGGAGATAAGGAGGCACATAGCCAAAGGCACTCACTGGAGACTGGTAAACAGGAAAAAAGGCTGTGGACAATACATGATGTTCCCCAGGTTATAGTGAGCAAGGAGTATTTTTGGCACGTTCCCACCTTGCTGCAGAGAAATACGTACAACCATCAGGTTTGCCTTGTAATGGCTTTTAGATAACAGCATTAAAGCAGATGGCAGTGAACCTGTTTTCTACACTGTTTGATTTTGGTGTCCAGCTTTCTCCCCCATGGAAGAGACATTATATATTCCCTAGATCACTCTGCTGTCAGAGTGTTTACTTGGCTAGCCAGTCTCTGCTCTCTGCTGCTTTGCACTGCAGAACTGCTGCTGAATGATTTTCTTTATATTCAAGTGTTTTTGTGTCTGCAGTGTAAAAGTGTAAATGCATAGCCTGATATACAGTATCACCGACTGCCTGGGATATGATTTGAACAAAAATGTTAACACGTAACCACTCTGAAAATAGAGGACAGCTTGAATCCCATGACAATATCCCTAATGGCATGAAGAGTGAGAAGGTAGAAGCTTTTGAGGGAGGACGCATGATTTAAAATTACAAAGCACAGTATCTCTGCTATTAATCATATTGCACCAAACACATTTCACTAGGAGTCATTTTAATCAAATACCCTGAAACATTTTTTTTTTGTTATTTTCAGTTAAGTTAATTACTGTGAATAGTCTTGTTTATTCCAATACTGAGAAGAACCATTCATTATAGTTTGTAAATGGCATACTTCTGTTCCCCTCTCTCTTAGGGGTTAACATGACCTTTTCACTTGAATCGTGTAAATAAGACATTGCTGCAATCCAATGACAGAAAAAGTCTTACGAAAAGCTGACAATTCATTAAAAATGAAACATTTTTTTTCTTTCCTGTGAATTATTTACAAATGTGCTTAACCGCTTTTAGATTCAACCCAGGCATGTAAAACAAAACAAATTGGCCGTGAAGTGTTATTTTCCCAAAATGATAAAAAACTGCTCTGACAAGACCTCAAACATTTTGCATGATGGTATCTGGTAAAGTTGCTCAACGCCAAACTCAATACTACAAGAGGGATGGAGGAAAACTGTTTGCTGTAAGTGATGAAATCACTTTTGATGAAAAAGATGAAACAATCAAATAGGGGGTCAAGTTGTTTTGTATTTGGCACTAAGCATAGACATGCAATGTGTTGCATCACTTTTTATGCCCTGAAAATCCCTTTTCTTAAATCAGGAATACAATTTCATGATCGCACTATCACTGAAGCAACCTTCTCATCTTAAAAACGTAAGAATTTATTGTCATCCAGTATTGTCATCCACTGTCCGAAACAAATTAAATTATCAGTGCATCCGCAAGTTTGCTGAAAAGCAGTAGGTACTACATGGCTGATCGGGACAGGATTAAAATTACTGAATAGAGCTGCAATAAATTAAATTACCTGACCTCCCCTAGAGAAACT
>CABFOQ010002250.1:13684-31944 GCA_900660455.1 Gephyroberyx darwinii | reverse complement strand
CAATGAACTCTTTCTCTTTTCCTTCTCTTGTCCTCTTTTGCCTGTTAGCTGTTTCCCTGTTTGCCACTTCTCTGTGCTGCGCTGCACTGCTCTGCTTGGCTTCCTCTGTCTGAGTGTTGCTTAGTGCCAGAGGCTTGCTCTAACCCACTAACACTGTGTCTCCACTTAATGGGAAAGGCTATAGGCTGGGATGGGCTGGGCTGGGCTGGACCAAACTGATAGGTAGTGTCAAAGGTGCAAAGTCAGGCGACAAGTGGGTGTGTCACATTTGATGTGGTTTTGGCTAAGCTGAAGTTGTCCGACTTTGACGGGAAAGACATAGACCCCTTGGAGTTGACAGCAGGCTGAAATCAGTGTGGTGTGGCGTGTGTATGTGTGTGTGTGCGAATGTGTGCGAATGTGTGCGTGTGCGTAAGTATACACAGATCCAATTAAAGTGATTTCAGCCTCACATGTATTTCCGATGGGTCACTGTATGCCTAATGTGCTTAACTACAGTATATTCATCACATGCAACCAAAGCGGCTTGTCCATGAAGTTTCAGTTATTTATCATAGACCAGTTATTTTAAGTCACAGATATCAAATGGATAGGTTGGTGAAAGCTGCAAGTCTTGACCCTTTGCACATCTAACCTCTCTCTAAGAGAGAGCACAGCAAAGGGACATTAATTTGTAATGAAAGCATTAGCTTTTTATGAAAGTTAGCGATGTAACACACACACACACACACACACACACACACACACACACACACACACACACACAGAGAGAGTGATGTGACATGAACTCAGAATACGAGGCTGACCAAACCTTGGATTGTGTCAGTGTTTCTCTGAATTTGCCCCTTCATTCTAGTGTCTTACCATTTATATGGCCAAGTCCTCTCATTTGCCTCATTTTCTCTACTGCTTACCTGGTTTGCTGATAATGGATGATAGATTTATGCTTTATCAACTGAAGTGGTAACCAATGACACTTCTGGGGTATTTTACCATTTCATTTTATAGAGAAGGATCTGTTGAAACTCACTAAAATCCAATATGTTATGCTTGCCAGGAGAAAATGAACCATTGGTGGTGATTTTCACCTCAACACCAATAAAATGCAAAATCACGCTTCCAACCGGAGATCTACCAGAGATCTGTATTTTCACATCAAAAATACATCAATGTACATGTGAAAATATATAGGAAACTGAATCACAGCAACATATCTGAAGAGCAGATCATGATGGAGCACACGTCTGGTGACGATGTATCCTACTGTAATGAAAATATTTGCTTTTTAATGCTTGTCTCTCAGCAGGAACTGCGCCTTGACCAGTGGTGGACTAGGACAATGTGTTCTTACTTTATCTGTCTTCTTGTTCCCCCTCAGGATCTGGGGATATCGAAAGTGGGTCATATGAAGAGAATTCTCCAGGGAACTAAGGACCTGGCCAAGGCCACCATGGTTGACCTCTAACCTGGAAGCAGAAGCTACCAGAGAGGGGAAACATTCCCCTTACCACAGTGGAAGAGTTTGGGAACATCATAGCCAGTGAAGGGAGGGATTGGTATTGAAGGATGGGTGGATTTTATTCCTCTATCTGTTTGTTGAGAAAGCCTGAGAAGAGACGAGATGTGTTAGTGTGTTTGTGCTTTGGTGCCAAAATGACAGTTGAGAAAGTTGATGGAAGTGCAAAAGGAAGTCATGGATCTTCACAAAAAAGCCATTTCTAACTTAATTTCCATTCATGGCACACAATCAGGTATGCGACTTACCATATTGTTGACAGTCTGACTTGAGATGACAAAGTCAGAGTAGCAAAACCAGGACTTCCATGAGTGTTCCCTGTGGGATTTAGTGTATAGTCCAGTTCAGCTCAGTATCGTGTGGATTAGTGATGCTTACTGGCTCCCTGCCTAGCATTAGAGGGCTGCAGATGCATTTAGCAACCTTGTGGTTTTAACAGCACTGCTGTCCAGTGGAGACAGATGAGGAGAGCTGTAACATCACAATCAAGGTGGTAATCTGTAAGGTGCAGTCTCCAAAAAGAGTTGCATGCTATGCTCGCTCAACGTCAGATATGTTTAATTGCATGATTAGTGTCTTGGTTTTTTTGTGTACAAAAATAACACTTGAACAAGTTTTATATGACTTAAGTATTATGCCACGTTACTACTGAAAGCATCTTTTTGGTCTGAATCAAGCTTTTTTTTCTAGCTTTTATTTATTTTGTTTGCATGATAATTATGTGTCAAAGACCTGTGTCAAGTGCCATATTTTCAAGGTCATTTAGTGTAAAATGTGCTTTATTGGTAGACATGATAAGAACCTTAGAAAGCATTGATGAGGTATGAATATTAGAAATTATCTGTAAGTTGACACGTTCTCTGTTGATGTGAAAATCAGTACCAAAGTGAATGTCCAAGAAACTTTCAAAACTAACCATCTGAAGACTTTGTGCAGAAAGCAACTCTTTATTAAGTAGAGATAACACATTTATTCCATGAGGCTAATAGGTCTTATGAACTGTAATGAAAGGGGGAGGGAGATTAGTATTAGTCAGGCAGAAGTAAATTAGTTGGTCTGAAGCCAACCACATATACTGTAGTTTTTGTAAGGAATACTTTAAAGGCACTTTTTACTTCTTGCTTTATGCAAGTGCAAACCCTCATATCATTGCATACAATTAACAGTTCACCTCAACTTTTTAACTTTTAGCAATTTAACACTCAGTATTTCACACAATAACACTATTTTAATGGGAATAGGAGTTAGATATTGGTTTTGAATATATCATAGAGCAGTTGATCTGCAACCTGCATAAGACTTGCTCAAGTGCAGCTTTTTTTTTTTAAATTACAAGTCAGTTGATAGAACACTACTTTTCTTGTTAGGTTCTGTAAGATTGGTGGCATTACAGGGTATGTTTGTATATGTGATGCTAAGTTTGTATATATATGCACTGTATATACAGTATACCAGTGTATGCAAACACTGTAAGTGTGTAGTCTAATGCCTTTGTAGATTGCTGACATGGTATGCATTGTCAACAGCTTACACATTTGATCGTGTATATTGCACCATAACACCAATTGTGGATTATTGATTCTGTTCTAATCTCTTGTACATGCTAATGCTGTTGTATTTTAATGACGGTGCAATATTTTATCTCTTGTTTTGATACAGTCTCTGCTCTCTGCAGCTTTCTGACGTGGTGTTTTTCAGTGGGAAAAAAAAACCTGAAAGTTTTTTGTACATGTACTCCTCCTCAAGGTTTGAGGTTTAGATTTAACCCTTAGACAGACTGCTTTTTCTTACTGACTCAAAAATTCTTCCAGCAGTTAACTAGTTTGTAGTCTTGTTCCTCTGTGCTTCCAAGATGATTCTCTTAAGTAGGACTGTGTCACTGAATGACTAGAATGGGCAGACATGACTGTTGTGCTATGATGTATCACAATGTATATCTGTGTGTGTGTGTGTGTGTGTGTGTGTGTGTGTGTGTGTGTGTGTGTGCGTGTGCGTGTGCGTGCGTGCACGTGTGCATGTCCATGTGCGTGTGTACTTCAACAGTGGCATACTGTACCTATCAGCAATTGTATGCTTACCATTGCCAACTAAATTTATCATTTAATTTCCACTCTGATAATTTTTTTTCCCTTCTTCCAGAATGATTTTTTTATACAATGGTCTTAATTCTGCTTTATTTTACTGACTGTAAAATAAAGCAGAGCAATATGATTTCTATTTGTATGGTGATATCTATGACCATATTGCCTGACAGTGCTTCCCGCATAATGAGAATTAAGAAAGAGAATTGGTTAAAAAACCTTTTTTTTTTGTTAATGATTACTGAAAGTTAGCATAGCACACAAAGTTTAACCCCCTGCCCTTTATCAGAATATCCCAGTTTGTATCAGAATTTGAGTGATTCAGGGACTGGATCGAGAGCTAAGAGCTGTAAAGTATTATCCTTAATCTACCACCAGAGGGTACCATATCACATCGCTCATCTCTGCTATGCCTGAGTAACATTATTAAGCAGCATGATTTTAACATTTGCTTATGCTGACAATCAGTTGTCAAACTACTGTAGTCAGTATATTGTTGCACATTTGAAGTCAATAAGCCTGTAAATCTATTTGAATCATAAAGGACAAACTTTTATCATGCATGCTCTCATGTTCATGCTCTTCATAACCAAAGATAGGTATTAATTACTATAAACCACTGGTTTATTGATGTAGAGTTGTTACCAACATCATTGGGGATTCCTGCCCATTCAGTTGCACCTCTGTCTGACTGAAGATTATTTTATTAAGTGGCTTTAATCAAATCCTAGTCTCATTGAGATAACTATGCCTTGTACTCATTTAGTCGATCCAGATTCATTATTTACCTATGGATGACACAGTCGGCCTGTGCTTAGCCAAATTCTATTTAAAAAATCTGGATTAAAGTGTACTTTGGTCCAGATATAGGGTGTGTCTAAGTCGTTGAGGCCTTCCTGTTAGTATGTGCTTTAATCGGAGCAGTAGTAGATCTGCTGCAAACTGCCTTGTTCCTGCAGTGCCCATCAGGTTTGGCTTTGCTTCCATTTCAGCTCCATCATTCTATTCACTGAATTCAATTCAATTCCTCTTTGATTGTTCCAGTTCCTGAGCTGTGTGTGTGTCTACGGTTATGGTATCTGTTTGTCCAAAGTGTCTGCCGGGTTCTGTAAATCTGAAGTGTAATGGCCCCAGACATCAGGCAAGAGAATGCTTGACTTTTCCGCACAAAGTGGAAGTTGCCAACTTTCTCCCTTGCTGAGTTTTCCAGTGGTCTGTAAATAATGCTGCAAACTGCCTGGTTTTCCAAAACCAACAAAACCCACGCAAGGATCTCTTAGGACAGGATAGCATATAGTCTTTGACATGGTTTCTAACATGGTGGGAGAGAAGTGAGTTTCATTTGTTTACATTACGTTTACAATGGCACAGTTTTAATTTCTAAGAATATATAGGTATAAACAATATTTGCATATTTATTGCCTAAGGTTAAATGATATGATGTGTATTGTGTTTTCACATTTGGAATATAATGTTACAGTTGTCACCTGTATTACTATCTGGATGATTTTGGTAAAGTAGTTGGTAATTTTTATGACTACTAAGTGACTGTTTTCTGTGCCTTTTTATGGTTAGAATGCATGGTTAACTATTTATTACAATTTGGAGTCACTGAGATGTGTATTTTTGTATTCTGAATAAATAAATGGTTCAGCTTTTGTTGTACATTTTTGAGGTGCCTTAAAAAAGGCTACCTATTCATATCTTCCTTCTTCAATAAAACCGAATGCATATACAATGTGTTTGTGCCTCATTCTGCTCTGTCTTCATTTCCTGGGATAGAATCAGTGATGGAACACGTACTAACACATCCGTGACCTGAGTAAAAGTAAAAATATCTTGACTTAATAAATTGTATTTTGATAGTTTGATAGTATAGTGAAGTGCACAATTTTAAATTCTACATACATTTCGGAAATTAAATATTTACTAATATCTAAGTATACTTTTTCACACAATTAATTTTCCAACTTAAAGTAACCAGCACATAATGGATCTTTGACAAAAATAATTGAGTAGAATATTTCCTTTGAAATGTTGTTGCTGTAAATTACAGGGCATGAGTAAAAATCAGTTGTTACTGGACAGAATAGTTTTGCATCACCATTCTTGATCTTTTGGGGGAAAAAAGGTAACGTATGCATTCCAAAAATTGTGGTGAAGTTATGTGTGGTTGAATAGCAAATGAAGTGAATTTAAATGGTCAGTGTTACACGAGAAACTATTTAATGTCTGTCTAACCTCCAAAGCACTGACAAAAAAATAATGTGTAAAAAAAAAAAAAAAAGTGTAGCTCCCAGTGAGCAATCACCTCCTGTGCTCTGAGGCAAAATCCCTCAGTATAACGTTTCTTTAGTGTCACAGAGTAAATCCACAAAACCAAAAAATGGTAAACCAAATACAGGCAGGGTAATCTTTAGTAGAAGTAGCAATTTGTAATTCATCATCATGTGCCCCGCTGTTGTCACATTCATGCCACAAGCACAAGCCTCATGCTTTCAGCATGCTTTTCATGCTTACCCTTTAATCCTCTTCTAAGTCACATGGTGTCCTACCAACCCAGAACTAGAGTTGGTAGGACACCTCTGGAGTAAAGGCCTCTGGATAAATAAATGATCCTAACTGATTAATTATGGGACATTCATTTGATAGCTCATGTTATGATTCAAATTCTATTGATTAGTTATAAAAAATAGGAATCCAAGCATATAGAATGACCATCCATGAACCAGCAGTATTATTTCAACCTGGCCTTTTCATGCCTTTGTTTTAGCAGGCATCGGGAATCACCTACGCTCCATAAGCAATGAGATTTGTAATATAAACTCAGCTTGTTCTTTCAGTCACAACCAAAGGTTCAATCGCTACATTGTGACTGTAGCCTGTAGGCCATCTGTGACATTTCAATTTCTTTTGAAACACCCACATCCCGGAGGAGTATTTCTCTCCACATCCTCTCTCTTCTGTTGTACCTCTTATTTTTTTTACTCTCTCATCTCATCTTCTCTTCCAGTCAAGCCTTTTTCTCCAGATCCTCTATTTCTGCTTTTTTTGTATAACAAACTGATTTTGCTCTTTACCTTTTTTTCACTAATATGTTCACTCACCACTTCCTTCTTCTTCAAGTCCTCTCTGATCTCTCCTTTTCTCATCTCACCTCAATTCATCTCTGCCAAGAAGTTTCTCCATCTGCTTTCTCTTCCTCTCCATCTGTGTTATTGGCCTCTCCATTTGTTTCCACTTCTTACCCCTCAGTTTCAGGAATTTTGAAGAGTCACTTCAACATGTTTTTTCTTCCTAGAAGTAAAAATCTAATTTTGAACCATATGGGATCCATCCAAACTTCATATTTGTGGCTGTTGATGAGCCCACAGGAGGCCAAAGTTTCCAAGAAGAAGTTTTGTGTTCAGACAAATGGAGCATATGTGCAATTTCAGAAATACATCGGTGAAGAAACACATAGCAAACTCTGACATGGCAATGAAATGAAAACATCATGTGGCAGACCATTTTAACATTATTCCTTTTCTAGAAGGTAAAAACTAATACTTATCTGGAGTTACTAATCTAATAATCACGTATTGGAAATGTTTTACTATTGATTATTATTATTATTATTATTATTATTAGAACAGTCTTCCTTCACTAGATGAAGATGAAAGAGTTTTGTCTTTGAGTCTTGAATGGATATATGCATTTTAGATATCAACTTTACATGATTTTCTTGTCACTGTTTGAATTCTTACTAGAAACTAATACAAACTTAATAGTGATGAATAGTATGTAGTAGTAACAGTAATATTGAATTAGTTACTGTGCCACTTCTCTCTGATAGAATAGTTTATGTTAAGAAATGGAACAGAAGGCTGAGTAATCCAATATCCAATGTATCCATGTGTGGGAATAAATTATTCATCAGTCTGGAATAATTACGTAGAATTCAAATAACCAGAAACTGGTTAATGGCACAAATATATAGCATATGCCGATTCAGTGATAAAGCTCAAAATACAAAATAGGAAAATGACTATGCTGTAAATTAGTTCAAAGTAACTATTGAAGGAGTGCTAGTGTTTATTAATGAAAAGTGTTACAAAAAATACGATTTAATTATTTTATTTCTTTATATAGGTTCGCTTGTTTGATTATTCTGTCATCGACAGTGTGTTGTTGCGACACATTGTTTTCTCTGAGTGTGATTAGTTTAGCCTGAATCACTCTTGTTTTCATGCATGAACTGTAAATGCACAATTGATGGAGGATTTGATTCATTTCTGGGAGTAGGTGATGGTATTGGTGGTAGGTGGTATTTTTTTATTCGTCTCGTTTATTTATTTTAGTTGCCTAATGCACTCTCAGGCAACTTCTGATTATTGGAGTTTGAAGCCGAACCAGAAGAGTGATTTGTATTTGGTTACACGGGTTGAAAATCACCAGGTGTCCTATCTAAAGCGGTGGTTGACTTGCATATTGACATATTCTGGATAGATACAATGACACAATAACACTCACTAGGCTTAACTGCCTTGACATCGTTCACATCTCTCCTCGTGACTAATCGCTCCCCCAGGCCACAGTGGAGCGAATCCGTATTTCCTCTTCGCCGCAACAAGCGTTCAAAATAACTGTATCGTTAACGGGTTGCACAGTTATACAGCGGCTGTCGTCAGCTCTGCTAGAATCCGACACTGAACGCTGAGGTAAAACGATTTGATAAAGAAAAATAATGGTGCTTGCAATACCAACTAAATTACTATAAATTGCTGTTTATTTGATATTTGACTCTCCCTGTGCCTTACGCCGCTAACGTTAGCTTACTGTTAGCTACTAAGGTGACATCACAGGCCGAGCCCTATCGCGGCCTGGTTACTGCTGCTAGCCAAGTGATTGACAGCCTGTCAACTAGCAAGATGGTTTATTTGGTTATTGTACTGTATCTTATAAATTGCACGGCGGTTTTCTAGCACGGTAAAGGTCTGATTAATTTGCAGCGGCTAGCTAGCCAGCAACCAGTTGTCAGTTTTGGTAACTGCTGCACAGAGCCTGTGTGGTCGCGGATCATCAGGAAAGAATCAACATCAGCATCCACAGTGTGTGGGTCCTCTGTGGCCTGCTGCGTCGGGTACCCTCCCATGGCTGTAGCTGTTATTGTTCAAAATAGGCTTTGCTATGGATTAGTTAATGCTATATAAATCCTTAGTACAGACCAGTTAACTCGGCGCAATTCTTTGTGACCTGCAGCTTTGGAGAAAACTGTAACATTCATTGTGCTTCATGACCACAGCTCATGAAAAACACAAGTCATGTTACGCAAAATATTTGACTTGATGATGACCTGCGGTTTTATTTGTAGTTTAGCTAGCTAGATAGGTATCTACGTTGCCAGATGAAAAAGATCCTAAAGGATTGTTTTGTTACCTTTGCACACAGCTAAACAGAGAAAACACACTGTAATATGCTACATATCAATCGGACTATGTATTGTTTTTTTTCTTTTCATTGAATGCAGTTGTTCTTGTGGTGGCAGTGGTCAGAGACCACCATCATGGTCCCTGGCAATGCTGTGTTGACGTTTTCACCCTACTTTGTTCACCTGACCATCTCCTATATCTAAAAAACGACCTGTGCATCATTAGCGACTAGTGTCTGATCTCGCAATGGAGCTGCAGTTTTTCTCATGTTCTTCAGGCTGGTCTTCTTTCAGTCACTCAGTTCACCCATCTCTCCACCCACCCACAGTTATGCAGTAATACCGCCCAAAGTGGCCCACATCAGCTCCCAACCAAACAAGCACTTAGACTACTACTACTACTACTACTACTACTACAATTTCAGCCTTTGACAGCTTGTTTTGCTGTCTCACTCCTAAGGTGACAACAACAATCCCACAAATCATTCTTGCTGGATCTGCATAGCTCCAGTATCATTTTGTGAACTAGATTTATAATTGTTCTCTCTCTCTTTTATTCTGGATTTGTTTAAACCTAAGCTTAATTAGATAGTTACATAGATGGTTATTAGCATCTCACAATATTGCAGCTTTTCAGTGGCAGGCCTAAGACCGGATAATGTGGCTACTTGAATATGATGTATGAATAAGATGAAGTTATGTGTGAACCAAACATAAAAAACCCTTTTTCTAGATAGTCATGGCCATAATAGACGTCATTGTGCCTGCTTTTCCTATGACTGAGTTGGGATGCACTGCATAGTTGAGGTTAGACAGCAGTGGCTGGTCTTGTTGTTTTTGAACAGCCCACCAAAGCACCCGTGAGAAGCCAGGAGGTCCTGGATCACCAGAGGAAGTCAGTGGCATGTACTTTTCCCTCCTGGTTCTCAGGATGCAGAATGGGCTGATCAATAGGACCACCTGCCTGTGTCTAGACTCAACTAGCTGCTTTGGACAACACCTCAAAGAAAGGCTTGAATTTCTTGGGAAACTTTTCCTCCTTGTACACTGTAAATATTTTGACGCCTTCAGCTGCTCTCATGCTTACTAAGTGTGTTTCCCCTACTCTGGTTCAGAGCACACACCCCTGTTCTGTTGCCTTGCTGTTTGATCTTTGATGCAGGCCTGACTGTTTAAAGAATATCAAAGAGAGCAGGGCCTACTATAGCTCAACCTCACCAGCAGGACAAGTCTAGGCCTACATTTAAGAGCTTGATTCATGTTATTTTCACAAGGGTTTTTAGAATACTTTGGCCTAGTAGGTTGGCTGTACAAGCACAGCATGTTAGAACCGCTCAAAACATGGAATGTACCTCCTCTCATAACTGAGGTATAACATTTTTTGTCCCATAATTTGAGACATTTTAGTGTAGTTAAAGACTGGATTTTGCTCATCATCACACAAACCTCTGACCTCTCCACATTGCACTTGATGTTTTGGCATGTTGCTCAGGTTGCTCTGTGGATTGACTGGAGGTAAACGATAGAAAGATTGACTGGAGGGAGAACTCGGCCATTATATGTGACCTGAGAAGGAAGTCTCAGCCCGTTCTTGTCTCATTACAAGAGTTGAGCTTTATTCTCTGAACGTATTTGCCTTCATACTGACTCTTTTATTCTCTATTTCCCTTCTCCCTTTCGCACCTTTTTCTTTACAGGTGAGTGGCACCCAGCTACGCCCAGCCCTCTGTTGCTATGGATGCCTGTGCCCGTATCAGAGGAATCCCACTAAGGACTAGAGCCTCCATCCGGAAAGAGGTAGAATACTAAAAAATCTATTAAAAAAATCTCTAGTATGTCTAGAGGTAGTTTTTGAGCTCTGCTGCCTAGTAATACTTTATGGCCCCTATAGTTGGCATTAACATGCATCTCGTATTAAGACACATTATGATTTAGCTGGATTGCATTTACACCTCACATTAAAAAGCATCTCCAATATACACATTGAAATTGGATTTCTCTTTCCCTCACAAAGCACAGATTGCTGTTTTTATGTCCCTTGATTGATAGGAAAAACTGTCTTGCTTGTTTACTTGCTTTTTGACAAGTAGGTTAATATCTGAGCTGCCTGCTGTCCCCTCAAGGGGTGGATCAGATCAGATCTTCACTGTGACTCGGGTGCCTTTACCTAGTTTTTATGTGTTTTTGCAGAATAAAATCTGATTACTCAGGATGCACGTAAATGGCAGGTGTAAAGGAGGTCAAAGGCTACCTCTGGCCAGACACACAAACAGTCACTTACTTTATACTTCAATAGCTTGTCTAAAAAAACCTGCATGTGTGTTTGCAGACTGTTCGTGACAGTGGGGCGCAATGTGTCAAGAGCCTTTTGAGGAACAAAAAGGAGCTGTGCATTGTTGGCCTGGAGCCGCAAACCAGAGATACACTGAGACTGACAGAGGTTTGTAATACACACACAGAGACTAGTGCAAACACACACACACAAACACAGAGACTAGTGCAAACACACACACACACACACACACTGTGATACATCATAGCAGTCATGTCTGCCCATTCCAGTCATTCAGTGACACAGTCCTAATCACCTTGGATGCTTATACACATAGAAATATGAGAGAATTTAATGTTGACCATCAGTTGTGCTCCCTCAGATCCATTTTGTGTGTCTACCTGGTAGCTGTGAAGGGGAGGATGTCACTCTACAGGTGAGCATTGTTTGCATAATTGCAAAAATATATCATGATAAAAGACCAAACATTTTGCTGTACAGTAGAGCTACTATTGTGCAATCAGAACCTGATTTGGTAGTGATGATGTGTCATAGACATTGGGTCAGTTTTGTCAAGTTAGGAATGCTGATTTGGGTACGGATAATAGATCGCCTTCTGTACTTTTAAGTGTACAGGCCATCCATTATTGGAATACTCTGGACCAGCAGAGGCTAACATGCTGGTCTCCTTCCCCAGGCTCTGTCATCTCTGCCAGGGGAGCTGTGTGAGCTGCTCAGGTCCCTCCATGCCCACGGCCTCAGGAATGACGAGGTTCTGCTGCTCAAAGACTCCCGCAGGCTGGCAGAGCACAAGGACGCTGGGGCTCAGGTAGGTGAAAGACGTTCCATGTTGAAGGAATGTGCTCAGCATGATAAGTAAAGCAGAAGTGAGCAGAAAGCAGAGAAGTGAGAGGGAATGAGGGGAAGTAAGAGTGATTTCAGAGTGAATTCACAGGCCTCAGTTCCTCTGTGCACTGCAACCTAGAAATGCACCAATAACAGTTTTTCAGAACCGATACGAGCAGTGAGTACTCAATTTACAGTCATTCAAGCCTGCCTACTATTGGCCTGTTATGAAACAATTGCAGAGCAAATGCGACCATTGCATTTATTTATTTGTGTGATCAAATTATGCACTGACCATTGTATAACAATCCTCAAATGAAAATATAATAAAATACAAAATAAGCTGCATACCATTTACTTGAGGATATAGCTTCTCCGTTTTGGGGGGTTGTGGATGGTATACTGTGGCTCGAGGTGAAGCAGAAGCGACTCCCCACAAGATACCTTGGCTTGGCACAGCTGGCATTTTGCAGTTTTATTATTGTCATTGTTAACCTCGTAGAATCGCACACTGCTGACATTTTTTCCTCCTGCCAGATAGTTGTAGGTTGCGCACATGACATTACAGTATCAGTACCGGAACAGATTAATTTGCCGATCAGAGTACCTAGGAGCTGGATTGGCGCCAATCCGATACAGATACTAGAATTCAGTCTAAAAATCTTGTTTTCCTTAAAAAAGTGGAAAAAATCCACCAGTGGCCTATGATAATTGCAGTTCAGGATTTGAGAATTTTCTTCAAACAACTGACGGTATCTTGAAGCAAGACTCCACAAGTGTCAAGATAATGTCACTTGATTCAAGAAAAAGTTGAAACAAGTTTATATGCACTGGAAACAGTATCACCTTTGTAAGACAAGGTTTGTTGTTGTTTTTTTTATCCCACGATTGCAGTCTTGTCCTTCCTGGTTCTGTGTGCTGTGCTAGGGTTCAAACGGGCCCTGCGGCCCACTCTGTGGTTTTTGTTGTGAGTTTGTGTGGCAGACACCGAGACCGCCCACCCCTCAGTTGCGCAAACAGAACTGGCGCTAAGTGACCCTGTATTCTGCATATGCAACACATCAACCCGCAATCAGAGTACAGACATAACAAGACACTTCCAGCCTCCCCCTCCCTCCATCCTGTAAGACGAGGAGAAAGAAAACTCCCGTGTGAATTCCTGCTAGTTTGCAAAGGCTCTCAGATTATTAAGTCCTCTTTTTCTTTCATGATAGCTATTGACAATCTACAGACTCTGCTTGCCAGTTGGTTACAAGTACTGTCATTTTTTTTGAATGAGCTGATTGTCCCTTGGCAAAAGGGATAAACCATTAGCCAGCCAAGCTTAACTTTCTTTATTTCTCTTTATCCCCCCCCTCCTTCTGCTCTGCCTGCCTACAGTGCTGGTTGAAGGCAGTATGTGTGTTGAGGCACAATCCAAGCCCTAGCCTCTGCACTCAGGCTAGTGTGGCTTCGCTGATGGGCTTGCTGGGGCGATATACGGCGGGCGTCCGCTACGCTCTGGAGCTGCAGGCTCTTCACAGGGGCACAGCCGAGCCCAGCCAGCTGGAAGAAGACGACACTAACCAGTCGGTCTCATCAATTGAGGATGACTTTGTCACTGCCCTGGAGCATTTGGAGGAGGAGGACACAGGAGTCAGTCCCTGTAGGTCCACCATCTGAAGGAGTATATGGTAGAACATAGGCCTGGGTGTGCATCTAATATAATAAGAAATGAAAGGAATTAAAAGTATGTCCTCCTTTTCATTGCTAGATGGCAGCGATATATTATTTTACAATTGTGATGCACTTTTTCTTAAATACTTTGGTTAAAATCTTCAAGAGAAAGTGGATCCTGAATGAACTTGTTAGTTTGAGAGTGACAATAATCAGCTTGGTGTGACTATTGTCTTAACTCAGCCTTCTTTTTACTTAATTTTTGCCGTCATGATTATGTCACTCATCCCCTCTTTGTACAAACATAATCAGTCCTTTCTCCTTTTCCCCCCCTACCATGTCTGTCTGTCACAGATACAGCTCCCTATCACCATGGTAAAAAGCGTGATGTAGCATCCCAGACAGTACCAGCCCATAAGAGACGAAAGGACTTATCTGGTTCCCGTGTTATCATAAGCTCCTGCTCCAAGAAGTCCTCAACCAAACACAGGTCAGGCCCAGAGGTATCTGTCACAGTGCAGAGGTCATCAGGCGTGGAATCACAGTGGACTCACTGCAACCCTGGAGCTTGTCTCTCCTCCCCCTCGACCTGTGTCACTGAATCAGATGAGTCAGACTGCTCCAGCCCCAGCCCAATCATCTTCCTGGATGAGGTAGGATACCAGAAGAGCCTGCTGGCCAAATTGGACATCCCCCAGGTGCCAGGGGGACCCAGAGAGCGAGTGGAAGACTCAGACTCCGAAGTCAGTGAGTTCTTTGACAGCTTTGACCAGTTCGATGACCTGGAGGAGCTGAGCTCAGAGAGCTGTACTCTCACCCTGCCTCTGGACTCCACCAGCACCCTTACCACACAGAAGAAGAAGCCCTCTGAGACTAGTACCAGTGGGTCAGGGTCCAAATATGTGTCCAGGGGCTGCTCCACCAAGGGCATGAACCCCCACCGCTTTGACCAGCCAATCCTCTCTGCTGATGTTAAGAAACCCACTCCTCTTAAACCAGGCTCTCCCTACTCACCCCACTCTGAGGTGCCTGACTCCCCCCGGCCGATGCAGACTTCCTCCGAGGAGAATGGGGGGCCACTCTTCAGCCCTGTCAGCTCCTCAGCCTTCAGTCCTCTGGGAGATTCTAGTGGGCCACTGGAGTACTTCTGGAAGACAGATGGGGACAGAGGGGACAACTCAGAGCTGCACAAACCCCAGGATCTTTGCTCTCTATATAAGACATACTCAGACTTTGCCAGCAGTCTGTCTAAAGAGATCCTGGGCTCAGTGTGTGGCTACCAGTCACCTGTTGACATCAACGTCAACAAGAATCTGAGCTGTGTCTGCCACAAGGAGTTCCAGAACCCCTCAGGCCACCTGATGAAGCTCTCAGAGATCCAGGAGACTGTGACTGTGGCCAAGCTGCAGCAGAAGTCACAGTCTCTGAAGGATGGCATTCAGAGGTTTGCCACAGACCTGGTGGAGATGAGCCTGGGTAGTGCCCTGCGAGACCTCCAGAAAGGTATGTCCTCCTGCACCACCACCCTCTGTCACCTGGCTGCCAGGCTCACCTCCTCAGTGTTTCAGATGGCCTTTCATGAGATTGGCATGCGCCATGCCTATGTGCTGAAGGAGCGGGCCATCAATGGCTTGGCTGGCTTCTTGGTCGGGGAGGCCGTGTCGGGGGCATTGAAAGAGTTTCTGACAGTCAAAAAGCAGATCTTCCACAGCACTGTTACACGCTTTGCTGCTGACCTGGCTGAGGAGCTAGTCTTTGAAGGCATAATGGAGGTGTGTCAGTTCTCCCACCCCTCTACCCCTCTCACCCCTAGTGACTGGTCTTTTGGCCATGGGCTAGAGGAAGAAGAGGAGGAGGAGGTAGTGTCCTCCTATGCTTCAGACCTGTCTGAGTCAGTTCTCCAGGAGGCCTTCATAGAGCTCTCCCAGGCTGATGTTGCCTTCACTAGCCAAGCGGCTATCAGCGTCTCTCTGGACAACATCTGCTATGTCAGTGCAGAGGACACCAGCACTCACACCTGCAGTACCTCTGCTGGCCAGCAGGTTTTCCATACCAGCTCAGCTGCTGCAGCCCCAGAGCCCTCAGAAGAGGATGCGGTTTGCACAGTGAAAAAAGCCCTATTCACTGTATCAGGTATGGCCAGCTGTGTTCCTGTGCCCCAGGCAGGCCAGGCCCTCTCCCACCTCCAGGCTTCTGAGGAGACCTGTCAGTATAAGTCTAGTGTAGCCCACACCTCACAGACCAGCCCCAAGAGAAGCCTAGTGACCGTAGCCTCCTCTGACACCACCACATCTACACAAACTGACCTCTACAGCCATGGAACGCAGACCCAGGCCCCTGGAGGAGACCTGTCTCAAGGCAAGTCCCCCTTCCACAACTTCTCTGGCAACATGGTGGATATGATAGTAAGTGAGGCTTGTGAGCTAATAACTGCCACTAAGATGAAAAAGAGTTTCGGTGACTGTGCCGACTTCATTACGAAGACTATGGGAAGCAGAAGAGGTTCTTCTTCTAGGCCAGGTTCAGTCAGTGATGAGGCCCCAGATTCCCCTTTGAGACAAAGAGCTGGCATGGAGAGCTTCAGATATGACAGTAAAGACTTTGGGTGTGTGAGTAAGGGTGGCCCTACTGAGCAGGCAACAGGCCTCGGCTCTCTCCACATTACCTCTCAGACAGGATGTCAGAGTCAGGTGAGAGTGAGCTGCGAGTCAGGCCCCAGGACCAGAGCCGTGGCTGAAACGCATCCTGTAATGATGAAGGATACTCTGGGTGTGCCAGGTACAGAGATGGGTGGACAAAGGAGGATGTCTGTCCCCAGGGATGACTCGGCCCCCAGCTCTGGCCAGAAATCGGGTGGAACTCCTGGCACTCCCCCCTCCACCCCCCAGCAGCCCACCGAGGTGTCTAAGGAGAAGCAGATCAAACAGTTTTCCAAGAAGCTGAAAGGCAAGCTGGCTAAAGAGTTCTCCCCTGCTACCCCACCTCCAACCCCCCACTACCAGCCTGAGCCTGGTCCAGGGCCAAAGAACTTAACCCCTGAGGCAGACAAGGCTGACTTTATGCTCAAACTGATGAGATCTCTGTCTGAAGAGGCAGAGGGCAATGAGGAAGTGGAGGAGGAGGAGGGAGAGGAGCCAGAGGGTGATGTTGGTGGCACTCACAGATGTTCAGAGATGGGGGATCACCGGCCTGAACTGTACCTGACATCAGCTCGCAGAATGTCGAACAAGGAAGCCCTCCACTATGCTGAGCGGTTGGCTTGTCACATTGTCTCCATGGCAACGGAGATGGACACCCTGGGAGTGGCAGAGAAGGAGGGAGAGATGAGCAAGGGGAATGAGGGGAGGACAGACAGTGTGGCTCAGTTCTCAGAGCAGACCTTGAACACCTTGTGGGTGTATGCTGGGGAGGTGGCTGGAGAGGTCATCGGTGATGTAAAGAGGATGGTGGGATCTGGACAGCAATGCCACCATCACAGAGCTCTCAGGAGAAGAAGCCTGGACAGATCTGGCTCTGAATGTCTCCATCAGCACCACCACTACCACCAGTCTCACCCCAGTACAGACCAGAACAGAGACTGGAGGGTGGGGAGGCTGGCTGAGCAGTGGTCTAGTGACCTGCTGGCCTCTGTCCTCCACCCTCCCACCTCCACTTCTACTACCATCTCCAGCTCCAGCTCTGGCCTGTCCTCAGATTACCCCAGCTGTGAGAGTGTGACAGATGAATACGCCGGCCACCTCATCAGGGTGCTGAAAAAGGAGGGTGGCAGCAGAGAGTTGGTCCTGGATCAGTATGCCAGTCGTTTGGCCTACCGCTCCATCAAACTAGGCCTGGCCCACGCTGCCCGCAAGATGAAGCAGAGATCCTCTACCACTCGCCTCCACTCCAAGTCCTTGCCAGATGGATGGAAGGGGCCTGGCAGTGAGGCCTCTTCACCCAGGGACAGAGTTGGGACAGTGGGTTCTTCCTCAGGGGGGGATGGTCATTGTAGTTGCAGGGACTCTGAGGAGCAGAGCCAGAGGGAGTACATGGATCTGGTTAACTTTGCAGAGTCCTTAGCATACAACATTACCTGTGATGTCACACATAAGCTGCGTCTTTCATCTGTGCGTCTGCCTAAGTCTCTCACTGACTCCTGCCTTTATAAGAAGTCCAAACTTGAGGACATGGCAGAGAATCTCATCAGGAACTCCTTCACCTACCCCCTGTTGGCCAAGGAGGGTAAGAGCAGGCACTACCACAGCACAGGTAGCCTGTATGATGGAGGCTACAGCAGTGGGGTGATGCAGGTCATAGAACATTACGCCAGGAAGATAGTGGATGACACTCTGGAGATGAGCCTGGCTTCGGCAGGACATCCATCCAGGGAGCGCCAGAGGACCCAAGGCCAAGATAGACACTCCCACAGCGAGAGGCTGTCTGAGGGGGCAGCACTTGGCCCAGCCCTGGGGGAGAGGACCTGCCGCTACTGTCGGTTTC
>CABFOQ010002247.1:0-10223 GCA_900660455.1 Gephyroberyx darwinii | reverse complement strand
GAACAGTGCGCCCTGGGTCACGTCGAAGAGAGAGACGTTCATGTTTCCTTGCGGGTAATAAGTAGCAAAACGCACGGTTCCACCGGGTGGGCACGCACACACTCCACAAAACCTCGACTCCAATCAAAACTTTGCGTCATGTGACTGTTCAGAGACAAGCTGATATAGAAAATGGAAAAACTCTACGCTTTTAAGACTAGATGTTTAAGCCAGCCTCGTGTTTTTTCTGTGCGTAATGCCTATAACCACATCACCGAACTGTTTTATGGCAGCCAACCTCGCATCTGATGCAAGCAAAAGTAAGTTAATTCAACGAATTCAGTGTCCACGTCTTTTTTTTTTTTTTGGCTTTTAGCGAGACTCCTTAGACAGCGCAGAGGATTCAAAATGTGTCTCCATCCGTTGTAATAAGAGACAGTCCCTCTGCTCGCCTGTGTGCGCTTCTTTTGTGCCAAGTCTCTGGTGCGTTTTAAAGTGATGATGAGTTCCCTGCGGACCCCACCACCGCTCCTCACCAGGGGCGGTAGTCAGGTGGCCTCAGATAATGTATTTGTTGTAGTTAGTGCGACTGCAAGAAATACTCCATCTTAACAAGTCATTTAGTATTGAGTCTCTTGCAAACAAGTGAGAAATCTGCCAGTGGGGTGAGATCATTTCACTTGTTTCTAAGACTTTCCTTCACAGTATCTTGATAGTAGGGGAGTGAATGGGCTTATTCTGCCTTGTTTCAAGATACAAGTGAAATTACCATGGCATATTCTAGGTGTTTTAAGAAAAACAAGACTCCAAGACTGAATGTGAGCCTAAATGTTGGAGACTAAACGGAGATTTTTTCCCCCCACTGTGATTCTGAAACATGCTGCTCATTTATACACATCAATGATGACGTTTTATAGGTGTAAATTATTTTTAAGGCTTCTCATAAGGACAAATCTGTTTAAAATGATTTCAAACTTTTAAAATATTTATTGCAGTAAGAATTAAATCGGACTGATATCGGAAGGACAAACTGACAAACAATAAATAAAGTATGAGAGGGGTATTTATAGAGTTTGACTCCCGTTGCTCAGGAAACTCACTGTGATTTTGAGAGAGAGATAAATATAGGCATGGTGAACTATAACTTCGAAATGAATGAAACTATGATAGAACTATGGCAAATATTTATCAGAAATATTGGCTTTCCTGCTTCCACTGTGGCTAGTGCTTTTTTTGGTTTTTACTCCTAGACAGTGGTTTAAATTAAGCCCCCGAATAGTCCCTGAATCACTTTTTACTTTCTCATGTACAGTTTATAACTTTTGCAGGTGATCTTTGACATCGTCTCATCCCTGCAACATGATCTATGAGTGACACATGAGCATCGCTGTTGCACGTTTGAGTGCAAATATACGGATGCCTTTGAAATGAACCCAGGGCTGAGAACTTAAGTTTGCGATCTAGAGGGATTTTGTTGGAAATGCTGCTCCTGGACAATGTATAAGCTGCCACTGCTGCTCATAAGTAACCCCAATACCAGCGGCTGTCATTATCACTTCCTCTCATAACCGTCAACAGCATTCTTCTGTTTCCACGTTATTACCCCTCACATCACTAACCTCCCTCTCCATGCAAAATGTGAGTTTTCGTTCTCCGAGGTCATTACTGACTAATTGGAAAGCTCTTAGTGGAGCATGAAGCTTTCCGTTATTACTCATAGCGAGTCATAACACTGTGTCTCCTTTGGAACTGTTTATTAAGGTAGCAGTAGGGTGCGTATTACTTGAAATATTGATGGTTTAACCGCCAGTGCCCGATACCAGAGGACACCTAAGCAAGAGCACATCATCTTAAATACATAGTGATCCATTTGGGGTGAATCCAAAGAAGTCTAGAAGCCTAATGATTACTTCTGGTTCCTGAGTTCCTTATAGGAGGTAAAAGGTTTTAGCCGTGCTCCATCCATATTCCAGAAAAAATGTTTTTGTCATGTTTATTGACACGTACGTTATGTTGGGTTTGTTGCACAGAACTTGCCAATGGTTGTGTTGGTGCCTTTCACTGATAATACTACAGCATGCAGGAGAAAGACCAAACAGGCTGCACCATTCTGTCTTTTTCCCGATGACAGATACCCAAGAGATAGAAATCCAAAAGACAGACTGATAGCCAATGGAGTGAGAGAGATGACAGTTTGATAGTTACCCAAAAGGCCAATTTGTGCTGCAGGAAAAGGAGAGGGCCATCAGATCTTTAAAATTGTGGAATCCATTTTTCATATTTCTAATTTCTGAAAATTCCTATACATCATTTTGTGAAGTGTTAACCGAATATCACCGAACATGATACTATAATTACACTCTAATATACTGCATATACTGTAGTGTAACACAACATTGTGCATGTAACAGTAAAAATGTCTCTTTCTCTTTTTACATCACACTTCAGAGTCTGTTGTTACATCCATTGTATTCATGCACGTCATTGCAGCGGTGGACTTCAACAGGTTTATACAAAAACTGCGTTCGACTCCCTGTCTAAGCCTGTCAGCCTAATCCGCTGTTTGTCTAAGAACAAAAGTCCATGAAATTCAATTTGTGATGCTCCTGAGCATGCAGCTTTCAGCCACCAGCTGACAAGCATGTGTACAAACAATGATTAGCTCTATACACAAATGCCTTTCAAAAGCCTGGGAGGTGGTTTGTTTTCAGATCATTTATTAATGGTGGATAACGGGGGGAGCAAGAAGTGTTTCATGTCTAAGACCGAGTAATCTTATTAGCGTTTGGATTTGGCTGCTGCAAATTAATTGGCAGTATGTAAATCAATGTACGATTTTCATTCTGCTCTTCTATTTTTAAGCCCAGTGTGATGAATGAATGTAGCATGTACTTAAACCTCATCCTTCTGTCAATACATAAATCCTCCACACAGTAGCAGTGAAAAAAAAAGAAGCCAACAATGGCTGTTTTTGAGGCTTTAAATGACATAAAATCAAAGACACCACGAACCAGAGGAAGTCTTTGATTGCCAAAGTCAAAGCTGAGAGGAATCTTCAATGAACACTTTACTCTTTTTAACTTACTCATTTCAGAAAATATCATACAGCAGCTTCACTTTTTTTTTTTTAGTTTTTGCCCCTTTCTTTAAAATGCTGTAAACTAAATGAGTGCGTGGGTGACAAGCTGTTGCTGGTTTTGAACTTTACACTTTACACACACAGGCTCTCCATTTACCGTGAAAGCGTCGCAGTTCAGTAATGCTTGGTGAAACGGCACCAGGTTTCTAACTATTGCCTATTATGAGTCCAAATGTATACTAAGACATATTCATATGAGGATGTATATAGACATGAATGTGTGTCTCCTGACTTGTTCCTAAGCAACAGTAGACCTGTGAGCCTAGTGGCAGATGGTTGGTGAAGTTATTTTGGTTTGGAGAAGAAGGAGGGAGGGAGGGATGAGGTGCCTGGACGGAGGAGAGGGGAAAGCGTTTCCACTTAACATGAGGGAATTGGCAGCCTAGCAACACAAACTAAGTGAAGACATCCCTAGCAACAAGGAGTTTGGTCCCCCGCCACCTCCTCCTCCCTAGATCCACTTTATTGGAGGGGTTTCCACGGGGCCTGACATCACTTTGGACACCAAACGGACACACCCTTTCAACCCCCTTCGCCCCGGTGGGAGCAGACTTCCTCAGAGCTTTCTTCCGTTCAATTCATCAAACAGATTCCTCCTCAGACGCCGCTTTATTAGATGATCAAAGCACACAAAGGAGTGTGTGGAAAATGGTGTGTTCCTGTGTGTGTGTGAACAATTAAGTGCTGAGCAGAATGGGGGGGGGGGCACCCCAGTAAGTAATAATATATAAATGTGATTTAGGTTTAAAATGTGGCTAAACACAGTGAGACGGCGCACAGGGAGGGACAGAGAAAGAGACGGAGGCCATGTTTTGATCTTCAGGGGTTCGCCACCTATGGAACTGTTAATCACATAATACATACAGTCATTAATTACACACTGATACAGATTGCAGGGACGCACCGCCCCACATCAACCCCACACTAAGCAACCATCAGTCATTAAAGTTATTTCAAGAAGATAATGACTTCATTGCCTTGATTTGCGGGGGGATATTAACCTGTGCGTGTGTGTGTGTGTGTGTGAGAGAGAGAGAGAGAGACTGCCTGCACACACCAACTGTGGCCTAGCTGTTTGAATGGCTGTTGAAAAAATGTGTTTCAGGTACACATTATGACTTTCATGTATCTAACTGAAGAAATCCCTGATCTGTCTCTCGCACACTCCACCTGCCGTCATCCATTAACCTTCTTTGCATTCGTTCACATCCACACATCTCAGTCTACCACCATCTCCTTTCTCTCTTTTCTATCCGTGCTCTCCTTACATTCAGCCAGATTGTCTAAGCCCAGGCTAGATGAGACAGCCACGTCTCGGCGTACAGAAAGGCCCCGTTGAAATGACCCTTTCCCTTGCCTCGTCTGCTCGGTTGTAAGTGTTTCTCTCTCGCCCCACACAAGCCGCCGCCGTCTCCAGAGAAAACGCCTGCTCAGATCAGATCGAGAGGGAGCGGGTCAGATGGCAAAGCATCACAACACAAAAACAAACGGTGCCGCGTGAACGACACCGGGGCGCGTTTCATAAGCCAAGCTTTACCTCTACCTCATATCCCCTCTTGACCCTCTCTCCCACTAGTCCCACCCAGCGGGGCAGCAAAGGGTAAGCCGCTTGTGGGTATCCAAACACTGATTTTGTCGGTGAGTGTTTGCGTTTTGATATTGTCTCTGAGTGATTGCATTCTCAGACTCAGTGAAAAGCTTAAAGGCTCCTGGATAGGACTGTAGCACAGGTCAGGACCCCCCCAACCACCCCCCCCCATTTCTTCTGTGCAGTCTTAATTGGCTGCCATCTGACCCAGTCTCCAGCTCTTCACGCAGCACAACTAGCGCCACGCTCTTCTTAAAATGCCATTCGTTTGTGGGGGTGGAAGCCGCGAAAGACTACATGGAGCCAATAGATCCAATCATTGGCAAAGCAGCCAATACTGGTGAGGGGGATTGATGTGCCCGTGGAGTATTACCTGCACCTACACCCGTAAGCAATCAGATTTTAATGCTGAAAAACCAGTCAACTATTATAGCTCGTCTGCGTCTCTATTTCTGTCATTTCTTCCAGCCTCAAGTCTTGAACACTGGTGGCAGTAGCTAAGCAACCAGCCAGAGGATGAGAATAAGAGCAGGGCAGAGGGATAGAGATTCAATAAATGGACAAGTGCAGAGATCAGAGGCATTGTCTGCTTCTACTTCAGAGCCCCCCCCCTTCCCTCCCCGTGTGCCGCCACCCTCTCCCAAAGTTCATTTCTGTGGAGTGACGTCCAGACAGAAATGGCAGCGGAGAGTGGGCATTGATCTAATCTTTGCTTTTCATCCCTTTCGCCGGCTCATTTTCTCTTTATTTCTTTTTCCTGTTTAAGAAGCCAGCAATTTCTCCCTTGCTCCCTCATTCCCTGAAACATGAGGAGGTTTGCAGGCAGGCACCTACACGTGAGTCAAACGCAGCGAGCAAGACAGAGATCTTGGAAAATAGGTAGAAAACAATAACGTGCGAGTCAGTTTAGACCTAAAAAGAAATAAGCCTCACCAAGAAAAGACTGGGTGCTGATCATAGTCTCTCATCTACTTACTAGGAATCATGTTGCATGTTGTTTGTTTCCCACTAGGGGGCAATCTACTGCAACTGGTCTGAACTTCTCCCCATCTCGTTGGCAGCTTTAAGGAGTTACAGTGGGACTCTACCTGCTGAGGTGTTTCTTGGAATGACTGGAACAAAAAATAAAAACGTATTACCTGTATGTGTATTCTGGGTGCATCGTTTTCCAATGTGGCCTTCGTGCAAAAATAATAGGCTTACTTTATTACGCATGTTATTTTAGAATCAAATCAAATAGTATTTTTACCCACTTACCCTTTTCTTTATAACAGCTGCAAGAAACGCACCTCAATACATGCGCTCCCTCGTAAAGATCATGTTGTGACCGTCAGGGGGAGGCTCTGCGGCCTGACAGATCCAGATGAGCCATGCGTTTTGCAAGAATGAGGAAAGGCGTTCAGGCGGGCAGCAGCGCAGAGGGACGACAGCCGATGCGTGTCAAGCGGCACAGTTGCGCTCCAGTCATGGGAACTTTTTTACACCGTCTCGTAGTATCGCTTCTGGTACTATCATCAGCAGCAAATGTTGTCGGTAAGTTGGGGTTTTATTCCACGGGCTAGTGTTAAAAGTTTCACCTGGTAAAACAGCTGTTTTCGGCTTGCGTTCACCCCGATTGCGAGTCATTGCCGAGTATGTTGTAGAGTATTTTTAATGTTCATTTCATGTATCTACGGGTTGTTGGTCACAATTGTTCAATGTTATGATCGTAAAAGGAGCATCATGGTTCACTGTCATAGTTTAGTTAGGTGGGGCAACGCTCTTCGGCTGTAATTGCGCGACTGGATTGAGACTTGGGTCGCCTTACCTTATAAGGGAGTGAAAATACTCGGGATGTTGTAGACCAGTGGTCCCCAAACTAGAGTCCTGGGATCACCAGGGGTCCTCGAGAGGGTTCCAGGGCCCCCCCAGAAAAAAGATAATTCTTTTAATTTCACTCTTTTTATCTCTCACTTGTTAGGACGCCTGTTTTTTATTATAGGCAGTCTACCCACTATTCAGTATTAAAGTCATATTTCATTTTAAAAAATCGATAGGGTTCCTTGGGGCTAATCTTATCAAATCAAGAGTTAATAAGTGTTGATTTTTCAGTGACAATTAGTGTTGACGGGTGTTGATTGTTGAGCTGAAATGGCTCTGCTGCTGTTCAAAACTGCCAAAAGTGTTACATGAACGCTGATGGCTGTCAACACTGGCAGTGTTGGTTTTTACGCTCACAGAGTTAAATTAACACGACCCTGCTGTGTCTGTGGACTGCTGGTGTGTTCACTGAAAGGCCCCAGGGGACCACACCTTATATGTTCCACCTAATGTGTCAATGAATTAAGGGTTTTTGAAATTACTTTTAATTTGTTGTTGACTTATAGAGAATCTCTGTGGTGAAAAATTGCCTTTCCGAGAACAGGAAGATGATCACTATCATCGGTTGTGTGGGTGAAATGTGCTGAAATGTCATGCCTGTACAGCACTGTGGTGAAATACTCATGCTTCATGGCTGTGGTATCTGGAGTGTAGCAGTTGATTGTGATGTGGTTGTGATTGTGATAGCTGATGTGGTCAACAGTGACATTTAAATGTCTTGGCTTAACCAGAGAAATGTACTTTTAGCGTGACAGTTTCCTACATGCTAACTTTGTGATGTTTTGTCGGACATTGGTGTGTTTATCTCAGGTTCCAACATCTGCACATCACTCGGGGTGAGCACTTGTCGACAGTGCTTGGCCATCAATCCTAGCTGTGCCTGGTGCTTTCAGGAGGTGAGTAAACGCACCACACACACACACACACACAGACACACACACAGATCCAGCTCCTCCCATTCTTAGTTCATTGCTGCATGTTAGGACACAAGCCCCAGTACCCCACAGCATTCCACTTGTTTTAACAGCTACACAGTGACATTGTGCTCTTTGCTCAGCCTGTTAGTGAGGATCACACTGATTCTCCAGCATGCTGGCTCTCGCATGCTTGTACCGTAGCCTCTGCCTCCATTTAGATTGAAAACAACAGGCGATCAGGCCCAGGCCTTATAAGACCTATGCTTGGTAACAACCTGCTAAATTAGTATGTCTGAAAACTAGCTGCATTTTGAGGTGCAGCACAAGTGAAGATCCTAATTTCACATTTATATGAAATCAAGCTGTATTTTGCTAAGGGATCAGACTGCTGTGCAAAACTGACCTGGTTGTTTCACGGTGGGGCAGCGGTTCGGGAAGGGGGGCTCCGGTGCGTCACGCTGCGACCTGAAGAAAAACCTGCTGGATGGGGGCTGTGATGAAGGCGCTCTGGAGTTTCCCTCCAGCACCCTGACCGTCCAGGAGGACACACCGCTCAGCGACAAAGCCTCAGGGACAGCTGATGATGTCACTCAGATAAGGCCTCAGAAACTGCATATGACACTGAGACGAGGTACCTACACACACACTAACAACCTTATAAGACCAGGATCATACAACTATAAACATATTGATGAACCTGGTGCACCAGAGATGAGCTACTTTGTCTTTGTCACTAGAAAGATAGAAGAAAGGTCAAGAGATCCCTAATGATCTTTCTTCATCTGTCAGGTATTCATCCATCCACCCCCCTCTTCATTGTCTTCTCCTACTCCTCCACCTCTCCTGCCCTCTGTCCCCTTTGTCTCAGGTGATGCCCGGCGTTTCACCGTGTCGGTGAAGCAGGTGGAGGACTATCCAGTGGATCTCTACTATCTGATGGATCTTTCCTATTCAATGAATGACGACTTGGCCCGCCTTCGCACCTTGGGCAACGAGCTCGCCGTGGTCATGGGCCAAACCACCAGCAACCTACGCATGGGCTTTGGAGCCTTCGTGGACAAACCCATGTCCCCGTACATGTACACCTATCCTGAAGAGGCGGTCAGAAACCCTTGCCTTGGGTAGGTGGAGAGATCGTGGTTGGGGAGATTGCTACATGTGAGGAAGAGGAGCTGAGGTGGAGATTTCTTCATATCCTGTGTGTCATAAGTGCTGACTCAGACGCGAGAGCTAAATGCCATTCAAATGCAAGTCTGTGGGAAACACTGTCAAATTGTATTCAACAACTTCATATTGATATTTTTCTTTTGTTGATTTCCCCCCATCTGTTGAATATATATAGAATTCAGAAAGAGTGCCTGGCTCAGTTTGGGTACAAGAACGTGCTGTCGCTGACGGAGCAGGTGGGGCGCTTCACTGAGGAGGTGGAGAAGCAGCAGATCTCCAGAAACAGAGACGCTCCAGAGGGCGGCTTTGATGCCATCATGCAGGCAGTGGTGTGCAAGGTATTCAACATTTAAACACACACACACACACATGCACACCTTTATACATAACACACATAGAAACAGGGTCAGACACACGCATCATTCCTTCCTCGTCGTAATAGTTTTCTCTCATCCCCGTGTCCGTCACCGTTAGGAGAAGATCGGCTGGCGTCCGGACGCCTCCCACCTGCTGGTGTTCACCACTGATGCCAAGACTCACCTTGCCCTGGATGGACGTATAGCTGGTGTGGTCCAGCCCAACGATGGCCTGTGTCACCTTGATAGTAATAACAACTACGACAAATCAACTGTACTGGTGAGGAGTGTTTGCAGTAGTAATTCAGTTTGGTTTGGAATCTGCTTTTGAGGAAAGAAAGCTGAAATAAGCTGCTCCCTGTTTCCTTCAGGACTATCCCTCTTTGGCACTCATGACTGACAAAATGTCGAAAAACAACATCAACTTGATTTTTGCTGTGACCAGCATTGTGGTGCCCCTCTACAAGGTAAAGACACATGTCTATTTCTGAGTTATGTTGTGAAGAAGACATTTTAGGTCAATTAGGTCATCATCTTGCTTTCGTGTCTCCATGATCCCTCCACGCAGAACTACAGTCAGCTCATTCCAGGCACGACGGTGGGAACGCTGTCCCAGGACTCTGGAAATGTTATTCAGCTCATTAAGGATGCTTATGAGGTAAGGGCATCTGTGGTGCTTTCCCAAATTGTCAGCCAATAGTAATCAATCTGTGAGAATATGATACAACTTCACTGCTTTGTGAAACCTTGACCAATCGTTTAATTCACTGTGAGCAGAAGATCCGCTCCAAGGTGGAGCTGGAGGTGGTGGGAGTCCCAGAAGAGATGTCTCTGTCCTTCGATGCCTCCTGCCTGAATGGAGAGGTCATCCCTGGAGTCAAGTCCTGCTCTGGCCTCAAGATTGGAGACACGGTAGCTATCTGTTTAGATGCGGTCTGTAAAGTATAGGGCACCAGTGAACACAAGCAGACAGATCACAGGCAGTTTTCCTCCTTAGGTGTCATTCAATGTGGAGGCGAGGTTGCACGGCTGCCCCAAGGAGAAGAACCGTACTTTTACCATCAAACCTCTGGGCTTCAAGGACTCCCTGGAGATCACCGTGGACTTCACCTGCGGGTGCGACTGCGAGGCTCAGGCCGAGGTCGACAGTCCCTTCTGCAACCAAGGCAACGGGACCTACGAGTGCGGCGTGTGCGAGTGTCACCGGGGGCGGCTGG
>CABFOQ010002245.1:0-10561 GCA_900660455.1 Gephyroberyx darwinii | reverse complement strand
CCAACCCCCCACCCCCCCCACACACATACACACACACACACATACACACGCAGATGGGGACATACTTGGTGAGTTCTACATTATGGTGACAAAACCCATGTAGCCAATAAATAAAGCACTGTGCCAAACACTTCACAATTCACCTGACTGCACTACCATCTTTCTCAGACTCTATGAATGACACAATGATGATGTTTGAATGACGTTCGACAAATGTGTAGCCCTGATCAGAGAATATCAATCAATCTGTCAACCAGTGCCATTTTGTGTCCTCCCTATATATTGTAGATGAAAGTAAAGTTCTTTTCCTTTCAGAAAAACCTGACTAACCTCTCCTCCCCATCCTTAGGGGAAAGTTCGGCCAGGTATTCAAGCTAACCCACAAAGAGACAGGGCGTGTGTGCGCCGGGAAGTTCTACAAAGGCCGCCGTGCCAAGGAGAGGGAGGCTGCCCGTAAAGAGATAGAGCTGATGAACTACCTCCACCACCCCAAGCTGGTTCAGTGTCTGGCAGCATACGACAACAGGCCTGAGATGGTCATGGTCATGGAGTTGTGAGTGAAGGATTTTTCTAGTTGTATCGTAGACAATAGAAATGCAAGCACACTGTGTTGATGTGTATCGTGTATGTCTGCAGCATTGCGGGCGGGGAGCTGTTCGAACGCATTGTGGACGATAACTTTGAGCACACAGAGCCTTCCAGTGTGCGCTACATGCAGCAGATCCTGGAGGGGATTACCTACATGCATCAGCAGAACATCGTCCATCTAGACCTCAAACCTGAAAACATTGTGTGCGTTGACCACACCGGCACCTCACTTAAGATCATTGACTTTGGATTAGCCTGCAAGCTGGGTAAGTGAAGTAACTGTGGTAACTGGTAACTGTGTTTGCCAATGCTCAATTGTCATTCTAATGCACATAGCAACTTTAGTCTTGGAAAAGATAGATAGTTTAGATTTCAAATACCAAATTATGTATTTTATGTGTTACAGATCCCAATACTCCTCTGACCGTGATGCAAGGGACTCCAGAGTTTGTGGCCCCTGAGGTGATCAACTATGAGCCAGTGTATTTGGCCAGTGACATGTGGAGCATTGGGGTCATCTGCTACATATTGTGAGTACTATCAATTGCTTGCTCCTTTCTCCATTAGAATCCTTTTTTTTTTGTGGCGTGCACATCCAGTCTCTTTCTTTCTATCCAACCTGGAAAACACAGATGTCGATGTCTGACATTATTAAAACACACAAGAAAAAGTGTTGATCTTGGATAACGGACCAAATCCCCTTCGTCCCCCTTTTGTCTCATCATAAAGACCTAAGTCAATCACCGACTGCAGAGCAACACTTTGAGAGACTTAAGTGGAACCTCTTCGCATTGTGGTGGTCACGATTGATGGATTCCCTGTATGTTTGAGAGAGTTGTACTTTCTTGCCACCTAGTGGACTTGGGTTGTTATTGTCATTATAATGCCAGTGTCTCTGTGTCGTCTTCAGACTGAGTGGCGAGTCTCCATTCCAGGGTAACAGTGATGCAGAGACCCTGGCCTTGGTGACAGCTGCCCAATGGGAGTTTGACGAGGAGAGCTTCGAAGACATCACAGAGCAGGCCAAAAATTTCATCAGTTCCCTGCTCAACAAGGACCCCAGGTCCTGATATCAGTACATTTACACAACAGACAAAGTACAGCCCCAAATGCCCTTTTTAAACAAACTCTAACCCTCCGTATCCTTTCTCAGGCGGAGGATGTCCTGTGAAGAGGCCCTTGCCCACCCATGGATGGCAGCGTTTGACTCTGAAAACCCCAGCAACACCAAAAGCCTGTCCAAGGAGAAGATGAAGAGGTTCCTAGCCAAGCAGAAGTGGAAGGTAACACGTCGTCTTTGTGTTTCGATCCTGGGTTTTATTCCATCTGAGTTTTTGTTTGGGTTGGGGGCATTGCTATGATCTTCTATTACAGACCTTTCATTTTTTGCCTACTAGAAAGCAGGCAAGGCCATGCTGGCCCTCAAGAGAATGGCTCTGCTGTCTAAAGGAGAGATCCCTGTATCCCCTACCAGCCCCAGAGAGGGTGAGAGACTCCCCTTCTTTAATATTTTTTCCTCATCAGGTTAAATCATTTCAGTTTCCCAGCATGGATGTCTAACGTTGCCGTACCACCTTTCATCTACCCCCTTCTGCCCCAGACTCCCCCATGACACCAGAGACAGAGCATGCCCTCCAGTCTCTGGAGCTCAAGATGCAGGGGCCTCCCCAGTTCTCCCAGAGTCTGGAGGACCAGACGGTAGCGCAGGGATCCAGTGCCCACCTCTCCTGTCACCTGACAGGTACACAAGGGCTTGATCAGATCACTTCCTTTGATGCTTTCCCATAGTCAAATCATATTTGTGTAATCAGATGTTTTACACTGAGTTTCAGTGTGGGCAATGGAATATTTGGTAATATGGTATTTTAGTCTCAGCTTAAAGCTTGTGTGTCCTGTTTCTTCCACTGTCCTCATCCCTCCCATCTTCTGTCTTGGCAGGATACCCTGATCCAGAGGTGGTGTGGCTGTGTGGGGAGGAGCCTGTGGTCGAGTCATCCAGAGTGCAGATAGAGTATGAAGAAGATGGCCGCTGCACCCTGGTCTTGGCCAAAGTTGGCCCGGGAGATGCCAACGTTTACACCTGTAGAGCCACCAATGACCACGGGGAGGCACTCTGCTCTGCCAAACTCATTGTGAAAGAGTAGTTTGATCATTTCTGTGAATGGATGCTACAGCACATAATGCAGATAAGCAGACATTCATATAATCAAGTGTCTCTGGATTATATTTTCAAACATTTTATAATGTTCTTGAGTGCCTTGAACTGTTTTTGATCTTTAATGCAAATGTGAACCACATCACTGGTGTACATTTTGTACTCTGGCTGTATGCAAGTATCAGAAACTTGATTGACAAAGGAATATTTTTACAGTGATAACTATTGCATAGATAGTTGGATATTTCTTTAGATACCTCAAATATGGTTGGTAGTTGGTCCTAAACAAATCGCATTTACGGTTCCTATGTCACTCAGTTGTTTGTACTTGATACCCATACAACACAGTCTTATTTTGGCTTGTTAATGTTTGAACAATGTTATAAGGTTGTAAGGTTGTGCACAGATTAAAGTGAGTATGAATAAAGTGATGTTGCTTTTTAAAAGCATAAGGACCCATTCAGACATTGCATCGTGTTGTTTGAATCACACGGTGAAGAGCAAGAAACCACTGAAGGTGTTGTAGTTCATGCCGTCATCATAGACCAGCCTGTTTGCCTGGAGCTCTACGTAAACATTGTCTCCCACCTCCAATGGGACGACCACAGCGTTGCTGCCCATGTCGTGGCTGCCAGACTCTGAGATGTCCCACACAGACACCAGCCTCTTGCCGTTCTTCATGAGGCTCACAACAGAGCTGGGTAGGTTGTTGAACATCGTGAATCGGAAGAAGTATGTTCCTTTGACCACTGCGGTGAAAATACCTGCCAAAATAAGAAGACTGGTTTAAATTTCACAGGCTCTCATTTTCTCTCCATCTCGCATTCACACACATACACTTTAAATACCTGTTGCAGGATTGTAGCTACTGCCAATGTTTGACAAGACCTTCTTATACTGAAGTGGGGTAGCAGTGGTGAAAGGCCCAATGTTCCCAGAGCCAGACTCCCTGAGAGCTGCAGAAAAGGCCACCCGAGGCTGACCTGGCAGCATCACATTATAGGAGATACAATATTACAGAACAGAATTCATAAAGGGAAAGTATTATTCATCCTAAGTAGACATGCTATGTTTTACCTCCAATCAGGCTCCTCAGCTCCAGTATCTCCTCCTCACTGTTTTGTAACTTGGACTCCAGGAGTGCAAGTTTGTCCGGCATGTTTGTCACTTTCTCCTCCACGGCTTCCAGTTTCAGCACTATGGAGGTGAGCAAGATGTCGCAGCAGCTAGTTTGTCCTGAGCTCGGACTGAGATTGCCGTGCTCATTATCCTTGGCATCACATAGACAGCAGCAGAGCACCAGCATCAGCACTGCAATCTTCTCCATCCTTATGGTTTTGAAATCTCTTCTGCTCTGAGTTCTCTCTGCCCAGTCTCTCCTTTAATATGTCATTTGACATTGTGGAAAGACCAGCTTTGGACCGGTGTGCAAACAATGACCAGTTTCAGGAAATAAGATTTGGTCACTTTTAAAGCACATAATGCACTTCGTACCTAGCTATATTGCTGAGCTTTGAGCCTACACGCAGCCTGAGAACCTTGGGTAGGAACCTTTTATCAGAAGACCAAAGGTGTCAGGGCCTTTTCACTCATAGCCCCTAGACTGTGAAACGACCTGCTTGAGGATGAAGCTTCCCAGCACTGTCACTATGGTGACTGTCCTATGCTTTTGTTGTGTTCAACTTATTTTGTTTTTATGGTTTTGTTAGCGCTACATATTTGATCTTTTCTTGTAAAGCACTTGTAAAGTTTATTTTGGAGGCAACACAATGAGGGTCCTCTAGGTTTGTATTTCTGTCATGTGACCCAGCATAAGAGGTTGAAAAGTGCATGCTGAAAGGAGAGAAGGGTGGAGGATGCACCTGCTATATTCCCTGCTACCAGGGGAATAATTACAACAATACACTGCCAGGAAGTGCACCCATGTTAATACTGTGCAGCCAGAAACCTGCACTATGTGAACACTTGATGCTGCTGTTTCCTTCATTTTGGCCAGATGCTGTACATGCCTCTCTCTGCCCAGAAGAATGCAGAAATAGATTAAATGAAGGCCCACACATTCAAAAGTCAAGAGGCAGGTTGATTTCACCTTGAACGTCCTTACATGAGAACTATTAGTAACCATGCAGAAAAGCGCAAACACTGGACACTCACTATGCCTGCCCTATGCCATGCTGCTTAAATCAATATTGATCACTGAATGCATACATGTAGTGATATGTATTGTCTGCTGTCTACCATATGTCTAACACTGTCCCTTTGCACTGTATGAGGTCCTGTTGTCTGCACCAAGCTTCAGTGTGCACTCTGACACGTAAGTTGGCGACACGTCTCTGCACCAGAGCCACCAAGGCTAATTCCTGGTCATTTATTACACCAAACAATATTTTCAGGATTCAAAACATGATCATATATGTGAGCTTGCCTCTCCAACCATCTCAATTGAGAGTTTTTCTTCAGCAATAGTATTATGGAGGAAAAAAACAGGGCTGAATTTATAGCAATGTATGTAGTGAAAACACAAACCAACTTGAACTCCCAGTTTGTCCTATGGTGTTGAAAACCCAAAAGGTTCTGCTCAGAATGTCAGAACACAGCATGTTGTTAAACAGCTTCTCAAATTGAAAACAAACCATTATCTACCAAGATAGCAATAACCTCAGTCTTAGATTGGGATATGCTGTACCTACAACAGTTAATGTTCTGAAAAGTTGAATGGCTGTGTGGGAGGAAGGAGTCATTGGTGCTTACGCAACTGTTCCTGAAACCACGGGCTTTGGTCCAACTCCTGCTCAGACAGGACGGTTATAGACATGCTCCACTACATTGGAAATCCTGGCGACTTTTACCTATTGGGTGGTTCTCATAGAAAAGCTTGTCTTATGGTCTTACTGTACTTGTGGCTGCTGTACACAAAAAATAAGACACTAAATGAATACTTGACATAAGTTTACCAAAAAAAGAGCTTTTTAATTTTCAACTGACACAAAAATAGTTGTGTAGGACAAGAAAAAGCCCTCTGCCCTTTCAGATGGTTCAAGACCACAGAGGAGTCACTTGGCCGTGTATTGGTCCACAATTTTACAAAGAAACAATCCCTTTTAACATGAACATTTAAAGCCACACATTCATTCTTATCCCAAAATAAAAAAATATGTACATTTAAGTGAATACATTCATTTGTGGCATTTAAATAAATAGATAGTGTGTTTTGTGTGCATGCCCACACAAGTAAGAGATACGATGATGTGCAAAAAGAAGATCCAGTCTCCTGCGTAAGATGTGTTGAAATCAGGTGGAAGTGGTCAAGGGCTGGTAATAGGAGGAGGGGGGGACTGGTGGGTTGGGCGGAGGTTGGGGGGTCAAAGGGTTCGTCCTCATGCTGACCGCCTCCTCACCGATGCCTCCTGGTGGCTGCCGTAAAGTTTGGCTGCCCGTGTCTCGAAGGCACCGAGCATCTGCTTAACCACCTCGTCAAAGAACACGGTGGCCAGTTGAGAGTGCAGAAGAGACTTGAACTCAAACGATACCTTCAGAGGACACGAGAGGGGAGAAACACGTTAGGTCAGCCCTCAGACTATCACCTTTATGTGTCCAGAGATCAACGCCAGTCAACATTTAACCTTAACCTGTGGCTTACTCCATGGGAACAGTCTAATACTTAAAAACATCTACTCTAAGGGAAAACTAGGACAGGGGCAGCACACCACCTGTGGAAAAAAAGACTCAGTCACATCAATTCTTCATGTTGGTTTGAAAATTAGTAAATATTTTTCTTTTTTTTTTCAAAATTCAGACCATTCTTCTTTTCTTTGAAGCCACGCTGAAGCATTTTGGCCTGATTTTGGTGGTCTAATCATTGATGCTCTGAGGAAAGCCTCCAAAAGCAGGCAGAAATGTGTGAGCATGGCTTCTATGAAAAGAAAAATGGTCAGAATACAAAAAGGAACTCAACGAAAACCAACAAAATGAAGAATTCAGGTGACTGAGTCTTTTCACAGTTTGAGTGCCACCCCTTGCCCTAGTTTTGTTTGGGCAATCAAGGGCACTTGATTGTTTGACTGGGACTTGTTCATGGCAATTTTTTTCCCTTTAACCTTGTGAATTTAATAATAGTTTTAAAACTGTTCAGTGATCATTAATCCTAAAGCTTCCTTCATTAAGCTTGTTCCAGCGCCTGATCTCCCTTGAAGTGATCTGAGCAAACCCCTTATCAGCAGCTCCTTATCACTGTCAGGACGGCTATTTCAGGCGTCCGGAAACCAGCGGACTAAATTTAGAGCCTAATGGGATTTTACTAAACACTTCCTTTCAGTCGATAATCCATTCACAACAGTCCAGGGACAAAGACCTAGAATCCTAAAGCATGCAGTTTGATCTCTCAAGTATTAGAGATCAGGTAGTGCAAAGATGAACGTTAACTAAACACAGGCGGCCTTTAAGTCATCAGGAATTCAATATCAAACCCAAGCTTTTTCCAACAGCGCCACCATATTCAATAACTCTAGATGTTTACATTGATTTGTGGTTTTCTGAATGTTATTGTTTGTTCTTTTTTTCTTCTTCACTGCTGTAGCCCAATTTTTCCACAGGGATCAATTAAGTTTCATAATATCTTATGGTTGCACACTTACAAAGAAATCCACCTTGCAGGAGTCTGGCTGGTCCTTGGCTCCAGGGGCAAACCTCCATATAGTCTCAAGATGGCTGAAGAGGGATCCGTCAGTACACACGGCCTGTTTTAAAACAAAATGTCCTTCCTTTATCACTGAGTGCCAAAAGGAAAGGGCTAGCCTGGGCCAAAGCTGCTCTGAGCCTCGTTCTCTGGAGGAACACAATGTTGGCAGGTTGTCAAAGTGTCCATTCATCCTCTCACTGTCAAGCAGACACCTCTTATTCATCTTCTGGTGCATTGTTCATTGATAGGTGTTGGTATTATTGGTTTTCAGGAAGTAAAAGTAATGGGAGTTTGATACAACAATACAAGAAAAGCATTTACTGTTACATAGGTGTCCAATATGATATGGAGAAGGTGAAAAAGTCATTTTTCATTTCATTCTTTAAACATTAAGGGCTAAAAAATTGAGGAAAGTACCCTCATGTTTTGTTTTGTTGAGTGATATGGACTTACCCTGACTTGGTGGTTTGGGACGACGGTGACCTCAGAGGTGTAACGCTCCACAAGGGGGGGGAAACCTATTTCAAGCTCTGCTCGGACATCCCCGTTCCTTCCCTTCATGATCTGAGACTTCTTGCACCAGGGAACAAAGTGCTGGTATTGGTCCACCCTAGCCACCAGATTGTACATCTGCTCTAAAGTATACCTGAGGACACAGACATTTACCAAACTGATCCATCATTTCACTCAACTAAAGGCAGAGGCAGGTCTGAGGGCAGATCGTTTGAGATGGACGTCAGCGGGGACTTACCCTAGTGTCCGGCACTCGGTGTACTCTATCCTACGGGTGCTGATGGGGGCAGCCAGGTTGATGAAACTGCGGCTGGGGGTGTTGATGGGGGCGGCAGGGGAAAGGGGCAAGGTGGCTCGCCTCACTGCCAGGACTCCACAGGAGCCCAAGTGTCTGGCAGAGGGGTAAACAAAAACAGTAGCACAGGAATCAGATTTTTGTGGCTAATACATTCCAGGTTTACACAATACTGAGCCATGTATGACTGGAGTATGAAGAGCGTGAATATTATCATAGAAATCAATTTCCAATTTACTATGCATTTATTTGACATGGATGGTCCTGCCTAGTTCAACAGGTTATTTTAAGGGATCTGTTGAGGAATAACACACCATAATTCAGTTCACCCATTTTTTTAAATTTGCAAAATCGAGTTTACCCAGGCTGAGATACTGTAATCCTTTGCTGTAAATTCATAGTATACTGTAAAACCATAATTGAATGCTTTGGGTGGTTGTTTGCCTTACTGTCACATTTTATTTGTCTAGAAGGAAACCTGTTGACTGCCAGTGTGTGACAGAACCACGAGAGAGAGCGAGAGAGCGAGAGAGAGAGAGAGACTCTCGTGACTTTATTTTTTGCTGCCAAATATTGCCACACACACGCGTGCGCACACTGAAACGAAACTGGGGTTACGACTCTCATACGGCACATTAAAATAATACACTCCGGATTAAAAAGACTCAAATTAAATCTTTAATAGCCATAGTTACACCGACTACGCTCGATAACTTGTCACTGTGATCAATAAACTTTGAACAACCAATGTGTAACTGAATTTCACCTGATATTTGCTCTTCTGGGGGTTCCTCGCGCAGCGTAGGAAGAGTGAGCTTCACACAACTCCACAAGCGCCCTGAAGAGGCGAGGTGTAGCTTGGTTGGTCATGGTGAAAGTTACAGTGAACTAATAGAAGAGTTTTGAAGAGACGCGGTGTGTGTTTCCCCAGCGGCAGCCCGGCTTTGGTCTGACTGAGTGTAACTGATGAGCTGCGCCACGTTCCTTATAAGGGATGCTAGTGACGTATGCGGAAACGGGGAGGAGGGGCTATGGGCTGTGACTAATCAAAGAAGGAGGTTGATAGTGTTCAAACATGACAGGTGACTCCCAAATCACCAAAAATGAAGAATAGTTGGATTTCACTGTAACTTAATTCACTAGAAATTATCCCAATTATGTCTATTCCTATCATCATATCTTAGGTCTCACTCTCACCACTATTGTCTTCCCAGCTATAACATTCAACACTAAATACAACAATAATATAAAATCTTCTCATGGCTCCCCAAGACAAAGGACTAAACAAATCGAATCTGGTAGTGGCCTAGTGTTTTCTATTTGGAGGTCCTTGTCATTGTTCAGTACCTCGTCATTCAGTTGACAGGGTTTCGTAATGTTTTTTCTGGGAAGCCGGTCTAAATGCTAACGTGTTGTTGAGTTCATGAGGCAATAACGTGACCAGTACAGGATGTACCTGATAAACTTGAACTTTGGCACTTTTGGGGTATAAAGGCAGAATCTGTCTGCACTGAAACAAATGCTGTTAAAATGACGATTAAATGAAGTTTAAAATAAAAGTGATGATCTACTGGCCAATAACCCTAACCCTGACTAAAGTAAAATGTTGATTTTAGATAAGCTAAATAACATTTTCATTCATTATATGACAGCCTCCCCAAAGCTGAATTCTCTACAAGTTCACTTACCTGACTACCTGATTAAATTGATCTAATAAGAGTGTGGGCTATAAGAGGCAGACACCTCTGCCTAAGCATTTAAATTCTGTCGTATTAAGCGGTGGTGTGGTAACGGAGCCAAAACTAGTAGTGCTGGATCCATTTCAGGATCTTCAGACTGGAATCAGGGCACTTGATCAAAGAGGGATTGAAGAACCTCAGTCAATCCTATCAGAGATGGATCAGATACGTAACCAGTCTCAGGTTATAAAAATACTCAAGGGCTTAGCTTTAAAAGCTCTAGGCTGATCCAGAGGTTACATGGATGGATGCAGTTCAATCTGGATTGATGTCACTGCATTGATGTCACTGGATTAATGTCACTGTATTGATGATGCAAAATATCAGACGCCTGAGGGTTACATCTACAGTATGTCACCTGTTAGACAAAATGAATAAGGTCACTTGTTTAAACTATGCAGACTTCTCCAATAAAGATCGTTTTGCATGTTCATAAAGAGGATCCCATCAGGATCCCAAGATCTAAACCTCTCACTCAGTCTGAATAGTTGGTAGAAACAGCTCTGTGATTATTTGATCTACAAGCCACAACATAAGCATTATCCAGAATAACTGAGATCAGAATGTCATTCAGTGAGAGTGTGTGTGCACTT
>CABFOQ010002241.1:0-11278 GCA_900660455.1 Gephyroberyx darwinii | reverse complement strand
TGACACCACCTGCATCTCAGCAGACATTCAGACAAACACACCCACGTTAAGAGCGTACACACCGACGCTACAGTGCGTCTGCAGCAGAAGGCTGGACACGTAGCAAAAGATTGCCGTGGAGCGACGCGCTCTGTTAGCACCGTGCTAATGATCCTGATGACTCTGAATTGTTTTTCAGCACACGTAAGAGTGGAGCCCGCCACTTATTCATGCTGGCAAGTGTACAGTACCGCTCACACGCAAAGATGCCCCCCAAACTGAATCATGCCCGTTCACACTGTCAAAAACAACAACACATTACTCCACACAGACAGCATGATGGACACGGGAGACACCCAGGGATGCAGGAAACGGAACAATTGCAAATCGACAGTCAGCCGCCTAAAGGCTCCCAGCGCTGGATCATGTTTCCCTTATAAATAAGGCACCATTGTTCCCAATCTCTTCCCTGTGCAAGGCAGTAATTGCTCTCTGTCTCTGGCTTATATTTGGGTGTCCAGCTGATCCACTCACATGACGTTAATCTATTTAATGGACATTTGGCAGAAAATATCCTCCCTAAACACGTTTTTTTTTTTTTTTTCATCATTCAAATGTATCTGTCAAGAGTTCCCCTCTCTGCCCCCCCCCAACAGATGCCAGGTGAATTTTGGCTGAATTTGAAGCAGACTCTCAAGACAGCCGCGGATCACTGTCAAGACAAATTACACAGAAAACAAATATTGTCGGAGAATAAATGCTGTTTTTCCAGTTCTTGTGTGACGGCCGCGTCAACAGCCTCCTTCCCAGTTATTCAGTTCAAAGACAAAGATTTCAGACTGGTGCAGGTGTTAAATATTGTGGAGGTGTGCGTGTGTGTGTGTGTGTGCTTATGATGTGTCGGGGGTGGAATATTGAAACGGCACAGTCTGTCATCATCATCAGTCATCCTCTCACTTCACTCCCAAATGTCTGAGTTTTTCTCCCTTTGTCCTTCTTCCTCCTCCAGCCGTCACATTCTCATTCATGTGACAAGCGCCACAACAAAACACCAATCTCTGTTTGTTAATGTCAGCTGTAGGTGACCCAACAGTCTGGGAGTGTCTGAATCAGTGGACTGTTTTGAATGAAATTTTAATGTCTACCAACTGATTTGCAGCCTCGCCTCCCTTCTCATGCGCTTTAGTTTTTTTGTGCGTGTGTAGTGATATAGTAATTACTGCAGCAATTCATGAGGCGATGAAAGGGGAATAAATGCATTTCTTTTGAAGTTTAAAAATTGATTGGTTGAAATGTTTGTCATTCAAAAGTATAGAGCCCTTATAAATATGAATGAGATGTAAATATGATATTGTCATGGAAATGACAATGGAAATCATCAAACTCTTACTAAATAAGGCTGAACGTATAAAACCAAGCGGATTTTAATCCCGTTTTGTTTTGAAACGCGAGTCATGAAAAAGTTGAGCGGCTCAAATGTTTTGGTGTCAAATGTGGTTTTAGTTCAGCGTGCAGGGCCCCCTTGCTTGAACCGGGCGTGGGCGTTGAGAAAGCTCGTCTGAGAGCCCTGTCACTTTCCCTCAGTTCAGATACTACTCCCCAGGTCTGTGGAGATGAAAAGAGCTTCCTCCCTCTTCGCCACGGAGCCAGAGCCAGTGCCAGTGCGAGGACATACGACACACTGGGGACAGTGATCGTCTGAGCCCTGTCTACCTCGCCGCTGAAACACGAGGCCTGGCTTTTCAGAGAGAACCATTCAATGGCTCCCTGTCTGGGAAGCCCTTGTCTTGTGTCTGATCGCACGTCTCGCTCGCCAGATAAAGCAGCCCATTCTTTTGATAGGTGACCTGATTCTTTATGTAACCTTTCTCAACTTTTGGCTTGTCTTGGGTTTTCTCATGCAGGAAGTGGAGTGTTTTGGGAAGGGGAGCTTCTGGACTAGGCCAGCGTCTGTTCTTGTCAAAGAGCGATGTCCCCTCTGGGGGCTACAGTAGGCCACTGCACCAGACGCAGCAGACTGACATGGCCAAATTACAACCGCCACCACTTTATTTTCCATCAGATGCTTTTTCGGAAATATCGTGGCATACGTTGTGCTGTCGCTTTGACTGAATCACTTATATAATATACTCACTCACTTATGTTATATATATATATATACACACAATATGGAGAGCGCAGCTAAACTGAGCCAACGCTGCTTTTTACAAAACATTTGGCTAACAGGGATGGGCAGTCGTGCCGCGGAGGGCCGAGAGTCTGCAGGGTTTCATTCCAACCAAAGAATACAGCAGGTGATTTCACTGATTAGCACACAGGGAGGAGGAAACTAATCAGAGAAATCACCTGCTGTAGTCTTTGGTTGGAATGAAACCCCGCAGACTCTCGGCCCTCCACGGCACAATTGTCCACCCCTGGTCTAACACTATATAACATCAAAAGTCTCCTACACAGATGTTTTGGATGTGCATGCAGATCCCTCTGTTGCTCGAGAAGAGACTTCTAAATCCCTTTCGGTGGAACTCAGTATCCTCACCGGGGGTTAATCGAGGGTGCCGTCAGAGGGTATCATGACCTCTCCGGCGGCGAGCATACAGCACATGCCAGCGTCTGGATGCAGCGTACCGGAATTACTGCATAAGATGCTGGTGACCTAGTTTTTTTGTTGTTGTTTGTTTGTTTTATTTTGTTTCAGGTTTTTTTTCTGTCAGCAGGCAGCCGTCGTTAGAAATGAAAAATAGGCAGTTACAAAAAGAACGTCACAGTCTGTCTGGGATCAGTGTGTACTGTAGGGCAGTCATTTGAGGTTTTTAATTCTGGAACAGGTTCATCTTTTATTTACCAGCCAGCCGGCCGTGGTGAACATACACGTGGAGGCTGCAAAATGAATGCCTTGAATGTGCTTTTCAGGCTGTACCAATGCTATGTGACACAACATTTGCCAGAAGTATGAGACATTGTATTCTGTGTGGCCTGCAAAATGCAGTACAAGGTGTTGAGGTACACTGAGTCTCTGCATGAAGGTATCGGGTGGTATGGTAGTGAATTTACACGGCTGATGTGTTTTCCCCAGGAGGAGAAAGTATAGCCTGAGTGATATGGATAGACGATGATAGAATGAGAGCAGTTTTCAGCAGCATGTCACACATCAACACTTCTCCAGTCTCAGAAAGGAAGAGGGGAGAGGTATGAAGAGAGGCTGTGTGTGTATCAGTGTGTGTGTGTTTGTGCACCAACTGCACGTGTGTGTGTGTGTGTCAAGAGTTCATTTAGAGGGCAGAGAAAAGGGAAGCCATATCTTCACTGTCAAATTGTATTTTTTTCTTCAGATTTTTTTGACATATGGTATCGCATCCAGTGTTAAAATGACTGTGAAGGTTAGCTATATAACTGAAAAACATTGACCAGAGGCGTCCGTTGTCGTGACAAAATCCACAAACCCATGTTAAATGTAAAGTTATGTTTTATGAGGGTGTGTACATGCACGTGTGCATGTGCATGCTTGCACACGGGGTGTGTTTTTTCAGTTCATAAGATGGAGAACAAAGGAGAGAAGTGTTGAGACACAGCGGCTACAATCCATATCCATCCTTAGAACAGGAGTGTTGCAGGAAGGCAAAGTGTGAACATATGGATTGCTACTGGGTTTGGACACCTAAATATCTGTGTATCGTGCTGTACTAAGACTGAAGTTTCATCCCTTAAATTTGAACTGTGCTTCCATTCCAAACGTCCAAACGTCTTTGCCAAGATTTGCGTTCTAGCATGTTTGACAGACAAATCCCCACATTTCATTAAGATAAGAAATTCCACAGAATACTTTGTTCCGTATACTAGACAAGAAACAGGTACTAAGTGCTTTTATGTAGATGAACATTCCCGAACACAAGCCTGAAAACTGGCATGCATACGTTTGCATATTTTTGGTTGCTCAACACAATGTGAAACAGCTGGTAAGGTTAGATACATGTAGAACCGGCACCATGGAGGGGAGAAGTGAGTCCCACTCAGACACATTGCTGCAAAAAAGTTACTAATGTAGTCTGTGGACAACAGTTAATTACTTTTGATATTGATTGTTCCCTCAAACATTTTTAGTAGTTATAACTACCATTTTTAATTATATGATAACATTTTGTCAATGGACACGTCCCAGCAGTAATAAATGGTGCTAAATCAATGCAATGATCAAGAACAACAACCAAATGAACTTCGGTCCTGACAAACTGACAGGCCAGCAGCTGGCTACCTTGATAGAGGGTGTGTGTGTGTGTGTGTGGGGTGCACTGAATTATATTTTGAAAAGCTTTAAGCCCTCCACATTCCTTTGACATAATTTGTTATCAATAATTTAATTAACACCACTTGAAACAGCCAGAAGTTAATTTTAAAACATGAATATTTTTTGTCCATGGACTCCCATACCAACTTTGTTTTTTAAAAGATGGGTCTAGTGAGCGAGACCCACTTCACCACTCTATCTGTAATAATATGCTTTAACCTTTTATTATAGGGATAAAATAGGTTTGCCCTAAAAAAGCCTCATGTATCATGTTTAAATATGCCAGTTTTCAGTTTCCTTGTGCATTTACTATTCAGTTACAACAATTTTTACCTATGGGAATGCACAGTATTTATGTTAAAGGATGACTTTATTTATTCTCATGTTTACTCCTTACCACCATCTTGTGACCTAGCTTAGTTATACTGCCAGGTCAAACTGATCTCCCTCTTATTTTTACTCTTTTTGCCTTAGGTTCCCAGTGAGCTGTTAAAACACAGTTGTCCATGTGACAGGAGTCATAAAGTGGCAGAAGGCAAACATGAAGCAACACTGTGATATCATAGCGGCTGGTCCATGACACTAATCTTCATTCAGCCATCTTCACTATCCACCCGCCCTCTGTTCTCATCAGATCGGACAACCAATCAGTCACTTTCCCATCTACATAAAGCTGCACAATGGCCAGCAAGAGGAAATCCACTGTACCCTGCATGATACCATCCAAATCCAAACATGTGCGCGAAGAAATCATACTGGGCTGTCTACCAGAACTCCTACCTACGATCCCAGAAGATAGCATACTCAGCATCTCTGGCGAAGAGTCTGGCCATTTCTCCCACAACTCCTCCAAATCAGAAGGTGGCAATGAGAGGCAGAAAGGGGGCACATACAGCTGTCCAACCTGCCATTTTGAGTCCAGAGACCTAAACTACTTTTTGGATCACATGCACAACTGCCACTTAGACTTCAGGGCCCAGCCCACCTTCTACTGCCTGAATTGTAGGGTGTCAGCTGTCCGCTTTGAGGCCCTGGCTCTGCATAATGCTAAAGCCCACCCTGGGATAATGGAAGGCTTGATCACTGCCTCCCTACATGTCAACAAGAGGGATGGGCTGACCACTGTGGAGCAAAGTCTCTTCACAGACAGTGGAGAGGACTATAGAGAATCTGGGATCTCCCTCACCAAAACGCCGATTGCAAAGATGATGAAAGCCAAGGGGGAGCACAAAAAGATAGTGGTTTCCCACACCGTGGAGGTACGGAAGATAGACACTGGAAAGGAAGTAGACCCCAGCATGCTGACAAATGTGCCTGAACTCCAAAACGGGGCTCTCAGTATTTCTGGTGCCCCAGCTATGCCGAGGACCACTGTCACTCATGTGATGACGACGGCAGTGTCCAATCAAGTCTTTCACCAGCACACTCCCTCCCTTTACTCCTCCCCCTCCTCTGATTCCAATAAAGACCTTCCAAAGGTGATGATCCCTCTTAGCAGCATCCCCACCTATGATGCCGCCATGGACACCAGCAGCTTTCTCAAGACCTCCTTTGGCAAGTTTCCCTACCCGACCAAAGCCGAACTCTGCTATCTAACGGTGGTTTCCGAGTTCCCCGAAGAGCAGATCAAACTGTGGTTTACTGCCCAGAGGCTCAAGCAGGGCATAAGCTGGTCTCCTGAGGAGATTGAAGAGGCCAGGAGGAAGATGTTCAACACCATCTTCCAGGGTGGCGCACCCCAAAAACAGCCCTCCACACAAAAGCATATCAATCACTTTGTAACCCACCACACTGTCACTGCCCAGCCTGGCCAATCAGGCCCAGTGGGACCAAACTACCATATGGCCAAAGTTCCCTTTGGTAGTTTGAAAGGTAGGCCTGCTGGGGTCATAACAACACAGGCTAACATGTCAACCAACCCCCAAGTCACTAGAGTTTCATATTCTACCCCGGTTATCCCCCCAAAGTTTCCATCTGTAGTCAGAACAACACAGGTACTGACCAAGAATACTCAACCCACCCTGGAGCCAGACAAGAGCAATGGCCTCGGCCTGGACATGGCTGGAAGCAGCGGTTGTGTCAGTAGCACCAGCAGCAGTCGAAGCAGCAGTAGCAGCAGTAGTTGCAGTAGTAGCAGCAGCATCAGCAGTTATTCCAGCAGTAATGGTGGTGAGACTGTCACAAGGAAACCTGTGAATAACAGCAGCCCAACCAACAGCATTGCCACTTGTTCTACTAACATTAGCAATAATGGTGAGCACGGCATTGCTGACACCAACGGCAAACCAAATGTCAAAAGCAACAGTATACCAATTGGATTGGAAGGTTCCAACAATAACAAGAGTAAAGTGATCATGAATAACACCAGCAAATCTAACATCAACTGTAACAATCATAACAATGGCAGCATCAGTCCACAAGAGCAGTCCGGAGCCACAAAGGCAGATGACGATCGCAACAACAACTATATTCACAAGACCAACAACAGCAGTATTAGTAGTGACTGCTCCAGCACTACCTGTAACGACAGTGTCCCTAACCTGAACCATGCCAGCAAACCCCTTAATGAAAGCACCAGCACCACTGTCATTACCAAAAGCAGCAGCAGCAATTTATCCATGTTAGATGAGGGTAAATGCATCAAGGACTTTCCCATAAAAGGCATGTCAATCTTACAGCAACTCATTAAAGAGGAGGACCCCCTTGGGGGAGACAGAAGCTGTCCAGAGCTGAAAGTTGACCCCATCAAGATCAACTTGAAGAGACTGAGGATGAATGAACCAGAGACCAACTCCGAGATCGCACCTCCAGAACTCAAGCCTAAAATGTCTGACATGCCTACTTCTCTGCCGTCCTTCTCACCCCCGTGGGGCAAGAAGACCCCCCAGCAGGTGCTCATCCTCCGGGAGGTCTTCTCCAGCACCCGCTGGCCCAGCAGCCAGCAGTACGAGGAGTTAAGTGTCCGGACAGGACTGCCCAAATCAGAAGTGGTGCGTTGGTTCAGCGATAGCCGTTACAGCCACAAGAACGGGCAGCTGAAGTGGCTGGAGAGCTATCAGCGCCTGCCTCCAGATTCAGAGGAAGTGAAGGGCCGTAGAGATGCTGAAGCTGAGACACCGAAGGACCCTCCAATGGCTCAAAGGAAACTCATGGAGCAAGACACGAACAAGCAACTTGAGGGAGAAGCAGAACTGAACTCAGGGCAGCAGGCTGTATGGCAGGATACATACTCACCGCTGCTGGGTCTAATGGGGTCAGATGAGAGTGGAGAGCGAGGCAGAGCTGAGCAGTCAGTGCAACCGGGAGTTTCGCAGGATCCCTGGTCAGAGAGAATGGAGAACCACCAGCAGCCAGCGGCCAGTCAGTCATTCATTGAGCAACAGACTGATAACAGTCAAGCCAGGTAAGTCATGATGCATGTGTTATAATGTCTAATGAAACTCAGTGAAGTAAGCATACACTGCTCATTCACATTGGCTTAAAATTTGCTATGCTAGAGCTTTGTATCAAGATAAAGAAAAAAATGCAATCCAGGTGAAGTGATGAAAGTATGTTAGCTTTCTGTTTGTAGTTTTTACTGCATGATGTACAGTGAAAAGGAGGCAGGAGGAGGGTGTACAGGTACTCATGCTGAGTAGCTTATTCAGGCAATCAAAGGTCTGTTTAAGAAGCTATTTTTAGATAAGAAGGAGTCTGGGCCATTGAATTATAGATTGCGAGAGCATGCTAATATGTGTGAATAAATCATGACAATTGTCTTTGGTGAGATGGGTTTCCAAGAGGCCAGTTTCTCATACCCAGGCATCTTTTACAACGCTCCCTCTCAAAAAGTGCCTCACTTACATTCAACAGGAACTCTCCAATGAACATCTACACAGTTAGAGCAATTCGTATTCATGTGTTTGCCTGTTCATGTTCTTGTGTGTGTGTGTGTGGATGGATGCTAGGGATCGTGTGAGGATGGAGCTGCTGGAGGTGTGATGGAGCAGGCCCAATCTCACCAGAGGAAAAGGATGGTTAGGCTGGCTCACTAACTGGCCGTGGTCTAGAGTGTTCATTATGACAGCAGATGTGATTGTAGCTGGACCGTTGGACTCTGACTGTAACTGTGAATACCCCCCCCCCTCCTCCTCCTCCTCCTCTTCCATCTGCCATCACTTCCTGCCATCGTCAAAAGAAAGAACTTCTCACCTTTGAGTCCTGTGATGTTTAAGCCTTTCATGCTTTTTTGTGGTTGTGTGGGGAGGGTGCACAATGAGGTCAGTACGAGGGATCAGACAAAAGAAAAGAAAGAAAAGACGCACACTGACTGGAAAACTGACTTGAATGAGGGAAGATGGGAGAGGGACGAGAGATAGTGTTTTTGGGCAGAGGGAGAAATATATATATATGATTGAAACTGCACTATAAAGGAGGGCTTGTACTGACTGGACAAACAAAAGATGTGTCAAGGAAATGTTATTGTTGGCTTTGTGATATTTTTTACTTTTTTAGCAACCAGTACTTCAGCACTGCCTTGAATTTAACTTTTTCCGTTATTTGGTTTTTCAATTCTATTTACCCTTCTATAGTCACTGTAAGTCCAGATGCAATCAAACATGTTTTATTTAGATCTGTATAAATGTTGGTGATCACTTAGCAGTTCGGCTACACGCAAGAGACTATATACATACAATGCACTAATGAAGACAGCAATGCTAAAACCACACTGCCCCACAGTAAAGATATTGACAGCTCCGTCAAGATCAATACACTACACTGCCCTGCAAACCGAACAGAGAGAAGCCTGTCACGCTAACGTTGCCTTACTCAGCTCTGTCCATGTGTTGATATGACCTGTCTGCCCATCACCTTGCTTTCCAGCTACTGTGCTGTCCAAAAAAAAAAAAACTCGCCAGTGCATTGATGGTCACTGTTGGTCTTTATCTGTGAAAAAAAAATCTTGTGCTGCTTTCTGTACACTTGGAAATGTTTAACTTTTAAGCTGTAATTGTATCAAATATTGTTACTGGCAAAATGTTGTTGAAGGCAAAATTATCAATTCGATCCCTAGACACTGACAGAGTGAGACATTGTGCTAGCTAGAGAGCCAAATGAGGAGATCTTTCCTCTCCTCTAAATTTTCTTGTGTTCATATAAACGTACAGTCACTACATGAATCCTATTAAGCTGCATCTTTGTCAAGCTGCTAATAGCTATGAACGGTGCTATACCATCCAAAGTGAAATTGGAGGTTGATCTCCTACCAGCAGTGTATGCACTTGTGTCGAATGTTACAAATTTATTTTGGTTTGAGGTAAATGGAATCTGGACTTATGGTGTTATGATCACTTAAAACTTTTATGAAATAGTCTGATCATAAAGCACTGTTGTATCATCCTTTCTACACTTCTGAATCTTTACAGAATAAACAGAATACTCACCAAGCATTAACGTCTCATTTCAGTTCTTCAGTAACTACAGGTCCAACTAGACATCCTGCACCTGTGCATACTAGAATACGATGAATATGAAGTACATGGATGCTGGTCAAATTATTTATTGCGAGTAACATGTAACACTTACTGGCAAATCTGATAGACAACTGCACAGCGCCATCTGCTGGTGAGGTGCTGCTAATACAAGTGACCAGCCATGCTGAGAACAGAATGATGGAAGAAAATGTTTTTTTTGGTCTGCTACCATGACAGACAATCTTTGCCAAATAACCTATTTATCTGCAAGCTGTAATGTGCATTTACATTGTTATTAACATTGAAATATGCAAGTAGTGATCAGAGCTTTTCTATTCAATAAAAAGGATGTGTACCGAGGGCGAAGTGGCTTTATTTACAAGGAAGGGACACAGGCTTGCCAGATGTTGCCAAAGAAGTCCAATCCTTTCCGAGCAGAGCGCTAGAGAACACTGCATACAATAACTTCACACAAACACACAAGGTTGTAATGAGTCCAGTCAACCACACCAGCACAATTCATGCCACATGTATTCCAGCTGGGCAGGGCAGAAGTACCTCAAACAGAAATGGAGCATCTTCTTTGAGGGCTCCTCTAATTTAATGGGCTGCGTTTTATTTTTATGTTATAGTCTTCAACCTCTGCTCTTCATTTGTCTTGGGATTGTGTTACTTGAGATCACAAAGCTCTATGTTTAAGGACGCCAATATGAGGACACCCACAATTATGACAGATCCCTCCTATGGCTGCTGGTCCAAAAGCAACAGACAGCTGTGCTTCTTGTGGGTCTTCTCTCAGGGAGAAGGGCTTTGTTTATAAAGACTAGATACTAGTCTTCAAACATGTTCACTAATAAAACCACCCATATCTGATGCTGAATCATTAGAAAAAACAACAATCAGACATCCAATATGTTGAGTTGTAGGATTTTATTCGTTTTTCAACCTACAATGAGCATAAAACTCAAAACAAAAAAACATGATCGAAGGCTATGACAAAAGGTTGTAAAACAGGAATAGGACGTTGATTTTACAGCTACTTACATCAACTTTCCTGTCATACAAGTGGAACAGAGTGGAATAAAACTGATAATTCACATTAAATGTTATGTTTCTTTGTCCTCAAATCTTTACACAATTAAAAAACAGCCTAAATTGTAACAGATTGGTGATTCTTTTTGGCAAAGTTGATATCCCTCACATACCCATCTGAGAAGAAAAACACTTTCCATTTACTGACTTAAAATACATTAAAATAGTATTATTTTCAAGTAACAGATAAGTTTTTTCCTCTTTGAACAATTGTTAAAATAATTAAGTTAAAATCAGATGAAGACAGGGCTATGCAGAAAGATTCAGAGGATGCTGGCAAGCCAAAGGGTAAAAAATGATTGGTTCACATTTACACTGAAAAATAAGTCCCTGATAGAGGCTGTAAAACAAAATATTCACATTCTGCTTGCTTAAGTAAATATTGACAAAGTTGCAGTATTTCCCCCTTGCCTGTCCAGGCATCCTCTTTCATGTTATACAATTCAACACAGTCCAGTTTAAAATATTCACC
>CABFOQ010002237.1:9928-21539 GCA_900660455.1 Gephyroberyx darwinii | reverse complement strand
AACAACCTATAAGACACAAGGAAATGTTACGTAAATGTAAAAAGTCTAAAAATAAATATTTCCCATTGATTATTTGCGAGGCCTGAGCACACACCAGATAGGATCTCATCTCACCGCCTTGCTCAAATGCCAAGAGTTGAACTTGGTCGACTCTGAACCAATGAGGGGATTTTATCTGCCAGCAGCTGCGATGATCCTGAATCCCACGTGGGGGTTCGTTCAGCGCCGATGTTACAAAACCGCACATCGACACTTTGCTCAAAACTGTACGCTTGTGTGGAAGGCTAGTCAGTGGGTGAGAGTAGCGTAGGACGGACGGATTTGTTAGCAGCAGTGAGACGGCGATCGTCATCAGCACCGCCACGACCGCCATGCTGGATTTTCAGAGGTGTGTCAGGACTAGGCCGGGTAGGGCACACATACACAGGACGCAGGACGTCAGGTGCAAAAAAGAAGTCACATCCAAACACATCCGACATCCTGCTTCAAACCATCTCTCAAAACTCAAAAATTGCCTTTAATGTCTGAAATTTTGCACCTTCCTTTTTAAATGTCATCATTTTCATTTCGCCTTTGTTTGTTTTTCTTTTCTCTCCATTTTATTCTAACATTGGTTTTTATTCTTTGTGATTTTTATGGTGAGCGTCTTTGGGCAGCTGCACGGAGAACCGCGGCGACGTCCACAACGTAGGTAGCTTCACAGAAATAGCATTTTTAGCGTTCAACATCACACTTCTCCCACTCAACTAGGAGATACTGAGCATACAGGCACAGAACAAACAGCCCAGACTGACTTCACCCGGGCCGTACCACGATAACCCTGACGGCAGGGAGGTATCAGGACTAATAATCAATCAGTTTGAATGGTTGTTTTGTGTGAATGTCCGTGAACGGGTATGAAACGGGACGGTGTCACATGTGCTCAGCAAATCATCCTGGGTTAAAAACAGAATGTGATCCTCTCCAACTCAACGCTTGGGTGTAAGTGAGAGCACTGTGTGTGTGTGTGTGTGTGCAATGTGTGCGCGCCTGCAGGCTTTTGTGTGGGAGGACGTCGGTCGCGTCTGACACACACAGATAAGAGCAAAGTTGGCACTCCAGGTCCCGCTCAGAGACACAGAGCTGCTGGGCAGTTTTTTTTTCAAGCACTCCCTGTCCTGTGGAAGTGTAAAAGGCAACGGCAGCTCTATAAGTGAAGAAGGAACAATGGGCTGACCTATAACAGCGTAACGGGGGAGTGTGTGTGTGGGATGATCCGGGTGTGACGTGTGGTATTTAGGCTAGTGTTTCTATGTTTGGTGTGGCGGTAGTAGTAGTAGTGGTTTGAAGTTCAGACAGCTGGGAGTGTTTGCAGGTCTTTTTGTGGTTACATCATCACAGCGGTGGAAACAGACCAAGGAGACTGACTGAGGGCTGAACCGAGAATCTGGCCGGCCACGCTCCCTTGTTCGCTATCATTCACACACACACACACACACACACACACACACACACACACACACTCACTCACACATTGGCTATTGCAGTACGACGGCTGTTAAAAATAAATAATCTAAGATTTCGAGAATAAAGTCCTAACATTACGAGATTCAAGTCGTAATATTTTGAGAATAATCTCATAACAGGCTTTTTACAAGAATAAAGTCATAATGTTACGAACATGAAGTCGTAATATTAGGAGAATAAATTCATAGTTTCATTACGAAAATAAAGTCATAATTCTTCGAGAATAAAGTTGTAATATTACGTGACTATTGCCATGATATTATGAGAATAAAGTCGTGATATGATGAGAAAAGTGTTGAGTAGCCTAATGCGAGCAGCAGCTTCATTGTTAGATTAGATTAGATTACATTAGATTAGATTAGATGCTCTTTATTGTCCCCGAGGGGAAATTTCAGTTATGCAGCAGAAGGTGGACAAAACGAGAGAGGCACACAGCACTGTACAAGCAAAATGACAAAAAGTATACAAAATGTACAAATTAGTGCATACCAGATAAAAGAATTGAGTTAAATCATACTTTAGGATGTAAACCCGTGGACTGTCCCGGAGGATGGAGCCGGGGCAGACCTGGACGAGCTGGTAACCGTTAGGCCACCCTGCTGCAATCAGGGTGTCTGCAAGTTTCACCAAATTAAAGACTTTTTAAGGCCTTTTAATGCCAAAACGAACTCATGAAAAAACGTGAAAATGAACTGTAGACCTATCAGAATATGGTGCATGACTGGACTGATTTCTCAACGGAAGAACAGACCACAGAAGATAGAAGACAGAAGAAACCACTCAAACCTCGAAAACTGAATTTCTAACTGGATTCAACCATTTTAGTTTGAGTTTAGATAATTTAAGACTTTTTAAGACATTTCCGGGACCTGCAGGCGCAATATAATGGATGCTACTCGAGCATTTAAAATGTGGCTGCATGCCCCTGTTCACATGCATGAGCTTAACTCTGAACTAGGGTTTGACCGATATATCAGACACACACACACACACCAATCATCTCTGCTGCTTATCTTATGACAAGCAGCTTCTTCTTAAACTGCTACCACTGGGTGTGCAGAGAGACTCACCGCAGAGACGCCTTCACGACGTTGTTTAATAGCCTTAATTGAGTTAGTGGCTCTTCACAATGGGGAAGTGAGGATAGTCACGGTGCTGGGAGGCAAACGGGTAAACTGGAGCTCACATGGGCAGATAATTACACAAACACACAGCTCCCTGCTCTCCCTCAAGCTCTCCATGCGATTGGCTCGGGAGGCAAGGTATTGAGATGCCCGCCGTGAGCATGATGTCTGCGCGTTACGGCTCCCTTACACCTCCAGGAACAACAGAGTCCCTGCTGCACTGCAGAGCAACATAAACAATCAAAACCAAGAGAGACTCAAACGAGTCGTGATAATAAGATACTGTACAAAGCCAAAGTTTGGTTTGTGTGTTTGCGTGTGTGTGTGAGGTATTCAGGCCGTGTGGCGGCAGCGATGCTTTCGGTGTCCTTGAACGTCCTTATGTTTTTGACATTTATCTGATGCTCTCATCCACAATTACTTCCAGTGAATGGACAGTAGAGGTGGAGCGTCTTGCTCAAGGACGCTTCAATGGGACACAGAGATGTTGATGGACACACACTGGCTGTTGCAGGGATTAAACCTGTTACTGTTCAGTTGTGGGGCGTTCTCTCTGCTGTAATATCTGTAATATCAGTTTGATCAGATATCTGGCCTTTTATTAATATAGAATATATCGGCCAGTCAGTGATATGATGGAGGTTCCTCTCCTGACTACAGCCACATTAAAGCAGTCTGTAATACCTGCAATGATATTTATTATTATTTTGATTTTGATTTTCTGCACAATGTAATTCTTCTTAAGAATCTTATTTATTCATTTGAAATTATTATGATTTTATTCTCCTAATACTTTATTCTCCTAATATTATGACTTTATTCTCGAAAGGTTATGACTTTATTCTCGTAAAAGGCCTCTTATGAGATTATTCTTGAAATATTACGACTTGAATCTCGTAATGTTAGGACTTTATTCTCAAAACCTTTTGTTTTTTGTTATTTTATAACAGTGGCCCTAAAACGCCGTCGTAATTCTAGTGATTAAACCTTTGAATTGTGGGACAGTCTCCCTAACCGTTCGGCCATCCTGCTGCAATCAGGGTGTCTGCAAGTTTCATCAAATTAAAGACTTTTTAATGCCAGTTAGAATGAAATATAACACCGATTTCACAAAAAACAAACTAATGAAAAAACGTGAAAATGAACTGTTAATTGTTTAAGGAAGTGTTGTTTTCGCCTCTCTTCGTCTGTTCATCTGTTCATCTGTTCGTCTGTCTATCAGCAATATATCTCAAAAACTTAAGAACAGATTTCCCTGAATTGTGGTGGACAGGCAGGCCTGGGGCTGCCAGGGAACCATCGATTAGATGTTGGTGGTGATCCAGATCTGGGGCTGAAATCATTAGATGATTATCATTAACCGTGAAACTAACGGAGAGAGAGAGAGACTTGATTCCAAATCCTCAGGGGACGTATGGCAGGATCAAGAAATCAATCTAACTTCAAATTTAAGTTTAAGATCACAATGTCTGTGGATGTGACAGCAAGTTGGAGAATTGTTGGTGTAGGTTTGTGCTCTCCAGGTGCCTTCTAGTTCAGTGGTGCTTTCTTCAAATGAATTCTTCATTTAAAGAAAGTATTGCTTCCCTGCCACTGAATAGTTGGGCGTCATTGCTATGGGTGTCAATGGAGAGCTCTGGTGTCTAAATGCTGTTTCGGTTTGAGTCTTTTCCGACCTGTAGATGAACAAATCTGGGCAGAAACTGAATCCTTTTATTTGTGGCATGAAAATAGTCAAATTTAGAGATAGTGAATATTAGTAAAAAATAAATAAATACTGTGTATCAGCAATAACCACGCCAGTATGCACTCCATGATGTGCATCGGCCTCTGCTCAACTGTCCTGGCATTTGAGACTTCTCTCATTGCAGGCTGTTATCTTTCTCAGTGTTGTCCCAGGAGAGGCTTGACCGTGAAGGTCACTGATCTGTGGCAATGTGATCTATAGTGCAGCGAGGGAGACGAGAGGCTGGTACTGAATACCAGGCAGGCAGGGGAGAGTCGGTTTCATATAGTTGAGCAGACGACTGCAGGAGGTCTCGTTCAATTTGAGAAAATGAACGTACAGTAAAACGGCATCAAGATGTCTTTGTAACGAATCACAACTTTGGCTTTTGGTGCAAAATTGAACACAAGAAACTTTTTTTAGCAATATTGTCAGAATGTTCTGGGGCCAATCTTCCTCGTTGCTGTTTTTTTGACCCCTTGCTCTCCTTCCTATATGCTGCTCGTGTTTAATCTTATTCTGCCGTTGCACCTATTTCACGTTGCTCTGCAGAAGAGCATTAGCAGAATGTCTAAAATGTAAAATGTTATTTCTAAGCATCCTCCCTCCCCCTCTCTTCCTCATGTTGTAGCTGGTAAGAGTTTCCACCCAAAAGGCCAGCTCCCAGTCTCGCTGCTCTCTCAAGGGGAAACTGTCTTTGTTGCAACGCTAGTGTCTTGGAAGCAAAACAGCCTCATAGTACTCTTGTCACACCAAAGAGGACTCTGAGACCGTTCAGAGCGCCGAGCAAGAAGGTTAATTAGCCAGACAATAGAAAAGCAATTTCATGATGTCACTTCTGCTTCCAGCTGAAATTATTAATCTTTTGAACGGGAGGCTCCTGGAAGCCGGGGTTCAGACCTGACGAGAGAGAGAGAGGCAGCGGTGATACTGGAGGTATAGGCAGAGACGCTGAGCCGCCGCCGAACGAGCTGTGGGGTTATTAACACGAGAGCGTCGGGACTGCCAGAGTGTTTTCTTTCTGTTAGTTAGCTGAATAAGCTGATCTTTACCCCGAGTAGCTGTTACGAAAACCCCTCCCTGTCACTTTTGATAAATGAGATCGGTGTAACTAGAAAAATTCATGCAGCCATGCGGGAGGACTCAAAATGGCACTGCAGCAAAAAAGTGACATGTTGCTTTGCAGAATAGAGTGGGTGTGTTTCTGTGTGTGTGTGTGTCAGGTGTTGATTGACACGATCATGTTACATTTAACAAGGCTGCTGACCCAGAAGACCTAGCGTCGCTCTCCCGTCCCACCACCACACCGCAGCCTGTAGCCACCTAAACCACAGCCCCCTCCCCACAGGTCAGACCTCCTTCCCCCCCCTCAAACACTTCAACTGTCTCCATTAAGCTCTGCATTCATCCTCTAAAGTGCAAACTCAAAGCGATGTCCTGCAGACTTGGCAGCCTCCAGGAAGACGATCGGCAGATTTCTACCCAAAAGCTACTTAGAGCTGCAAAAACCCACTAGCGGGGAATGCTAATAGGGAGCTAGTCTGCCGTGTCTCCCAGATTAGATATCAGAGGTCTGATCCAGCTTCTGCAGCCGACTCTCCTGCAGACAAAAGTTTCAACGCACAGACTTTCACTGAAATCTCGTGTCTGTGACTGTGATAAGTCTGTCACATCCGAGTTGAATCCTCCCCAGCACAAATCCTCATTGCAGCAAAATGCACCCAAAAAAACCCCATGTAACCACTATACTGTAGTGTCTGTGATATTTGCCCAAATCTAATAATAACACCTTTGATGTAGGGTTTGAACAATATGGGTTTTTGAAAGGCTGATACCAATATTTAAAGACTGAAGTCGCTAAACTGTCCCTTTTCATGCCAAATAATTGAAGGTATTTAGTGTTTCCCCATCATTTTATTCTTGTCAAGGTGGAAAAGCCTTTGAAGCAGCATTTAGATGATCGTGTGAAACTGAAACTCATACTAATTCAATTGTTTAGGTCCGTTAGCAGCTCCTTTAAGGACTACACCAGCTCATTGGTCACATTTTATTGGTTTATTGGTACATTTTATATAGGAGGACCACCAAAAAATGCCCATAGACAACTAGCTGACCAACGGGTCAATTTCCCAAAAAGGCAGATTGACCCAAACCACCTATGCAATAGTAGAAGAAACTCTGGGATACATTAAGCCTTTAACTGAGGAATTAATTTACAGAAAACATTATTGACTAAATAAATTAATAAATAAAATGTTCAAAGAAAATCTAATTTCGTTGTAGGTTTTTATGTAGCTGTGGTCAGGAAGGAACCTCCGTCATGTTGGCAGTGAACAACATGACAATATTTAAAAAGACCAATATATCAATATACAGTATATACCCTATTTTGATGTACACTTCAAAATAGGTAAATCCAGTGAACTTCAGTACCATAATACATACATTTTGGCCAAGGGCAGCCCCACCCTCCCAATTACAAACCTCCAAATATGGTAGATATTTCTTATCCATATGTGCGATATGGAATAGAAGTAATAAACCAAGTGGGAAACCTCCCACCATCAGCTGTACACTAATACACAGATACTTGTTGAAACAAGGTAAGAAGAACAGGGAAACGTATCTGAACCATTTCTCATCAGCGTAGTGTGCACGGCTCACACACAATGTAGGACAGTAAATGTACAGTATTTGTACTGTCAAATACTGAGACAGAAGGAAACAGAGAGGTTGGGGAGCCTGAAAACCTGAGGGGATTCATTCTTTGCTCCTGGCACCAGTTTGTCAACCAGTTTAGGTGGATTGGTGGATCACTGTGTGGTGTCATTGGTGTGACACTGTTACATGTTTTCAGCTGTTTTACTTGGTTACTTGTCGCCGCCGCCGCTGCAGCCCCCTGTCGAGAGCCAGACTGCAGCTCTGTCTAGGCCCATCCTTCTGTCTTGATTTAACTATTCCACTCTGCGCCTACGCCCCCTCCGGAGGTAATGTTGAAATGGAGTTTCAGCTTGCAGAACACCTTGGGTGAACATATTAAACTTTCATAAAAATCAATATTGAATTTAATCTTTTGCAACGGTACCAAAGAAGCATTGAGGTTTTGGTTATGGTGACAACACGAAGACACGCGTCTACAAATGTATCTACGATAAAAATATCTCCCGGCCGCCTCAGATAAGCAGTGCTGCAGCCCACTCTGTCCACCAGCCGGCTAGTGAGGGTATGCAGGCTGTGGGAGCTGGCAGCCCTGTGCTGGCGCTGCCGCCTCTTGTCAGGAGCTGTGATGAGTGTGCACATCAAGGCCCTCCACTGATTACTGCTGTCCTGGCTGTGCACAACATATGAGAGAGCCACCTGCATGGCCGCCACGCATGACTTGTCAGGAGAGATCTCGTTTTCCTAACTCCCTGACCTCGAAAGCATCCATCCTGCGCAGAGCGTGTCCTTGACTTTGACCGAATGATTTACTAAGCGTTCCTCCTCGGTCTGAAGACTTGGCCTCTGCGATGGAGCGGTTCTGTTTGTTCCCGAGGCCTTGTGACTACATGCGGTCTTTTCAGTGCACCTATGTGTCTAGTTTTGGAGAATACACATTTTGCGTTACATTTTCAACCGAACATGATAAATTCAGCCTCGTAAACCCCCATTCATCTGTCTAAACTTAAGAATAAATAAGAATCAGTGCCTGAGCGTGGCTGTGAACATCACTTATAGGATTATTAAGACATTAACAGTTTTACGAAGATGTCGAGGATACAAATATTAATAATAATAAATGGCACAAATTGGAGGATGATGGTGATAATAATGATAATAATAATAATGATGATTAGCTTTATTTATATGGCAGTTAAGTGCTTTACAGGGTCACATATTAACAATAATAGTACAATAATGAGGAGATAAAAATAAAAAGCACAAACGAGAAAGCATGTTAATAGAAGAATAAATAATGGAAATGGAATCAGATAAAAGAAAATTACCCAAAAGCATGTTGTTTCAATATGTTGTTAGTGGAAAGTAACACACACGTGCAGTATCCCAAACTAGACACACAGCTGTATTCACTGACATCCTTTTTCAGAGTTGCCGTGTGATCCCTCCCGACTCAGTGAAGTGTTTCCTTGTAGGCCTGGTTTTTGTCCTTCTCCCTGCCGACAGCTATTATATTGACCTATCCACCATGGCAATGATTAGCGCCTCAGTCATATTGGAGTACAAAAGCACCTGCAGAACCGTCATGTGGCAGAAGGTCTTTGTATTCATTTCAAGTTGATAAAGTCAGTGCAAAAGTCAGTGCAAAAAAAATGTTCTTTCTGACAAACAACTCCAATGTATTAGGTAGTTAGTGTGTGTGTGTGACAGCAAGGACAAAAATCTGTTTTTATTCCATCTGTCGGTATGTTTGTCATTATCTGAATAGCAACATGTGAAAGGATGTGTGAATGTGCTGCAGGAGGCTGGCGACTGCCCTTATCTCAGTAATTGCACCATGTAGAAGGGATTATCACGTGTGCAAATGTGCATAAAAGTCTGCGATACATGTGCAGGTGCATGTCTATAAAGTGTTGAGGACTGCATGATAGCCTGGAATGAGAGGTTGCAGCAGTCCCGTTTTATTTAACGCACAGAGATATACTCATTTATACCCGTTCCATAAAAATAAGACCTTACTTACAGCATCACCACATCACCGCCGGCGGCCCCGCTCTTACGGCCCATACTGTGTCTCTGAGTGCCTGCTGTCCAATGCTCTGCGCTCTGAGTTATTGCTCTGTATTCCCTGATCGCAGGACTACATTATGATTACAGCATTATCTACACTTGAGTGCCCGCTGTCCCCTGGTGAAATTGACCCGGGTCACGTGACTTCCCAGATAGAGACCATTACGGTGTCCTCTGGGGGGGCCAGCGAATGACAGGCTCCATTAGGGAACAAACCTCACAACACAAATACAAGATGAAAGGCTTCAGGAATATACAGTATGTTGCTTTGAGGACATTGTCGACGAGCAGATGCTTTGATGTCCCATGTGGGACGTTGATTTATTGTGATTTCGTCTCTTCTACATCCTTATGAATATGGACTTTCATAAGCTTTGGTTTTCATGTTCTCTTTCTCTCGCTCTCTCTCTCTCTCTCACATAACAAAATGTAAAAGCCAAGGATCAAACTTAGTTCTAATGCCTGTGGGTGTGATGACAGCACTTGAGCTGGACCAAAGTCTTGTCAGATCAATACACCTTAAGATGGACCCTGGGGGAACTGTCGAGATAGGCACTGAAGACTCAATCCTCCGGGCCAAAATCCAACAGAGATTACTTAAAACGGCAGCATATGTGTCTGCCACATGAATTTATGAGATAAGATGAAACTTTAATGATCCCTGTGAGGAAATTGGGTATCAGATAATGATTTAAGATAATGCCTAAGATAATTGGTTAAAGTGATCCTATTTAAGAGGTGCTTGTCTGTCTGATTTGGAAATCATTTTAAGATTTTAGTGATATCTTTTAAAGCGCAGCTGTATCTCAGATCATTTAACCCTCGTTGAGGCTGCACAATTACCTATATTAACCTATCAACCTATATTAATCGAGATTACGATTGCGATATGCTGCGTCAAAATCAAGTTTTTCTAACTTAGTTTCAAACTGCTCTAAACAGCAGTAACGTTAGGCCCGCGACACAGACAACCAGCACTGGTTCAGTCTATAACCCATCCCCTTATCCAGCAAGCTCTCGGAGGCGAACAGAGATAACGTAAGCCATCGCGTTTTATTTAGCAAAAGACATGGCTCCGATAAACAGCGTAAAAAAGGATGATCATCACCCAGGATAAGATACGTGATCCCCTCCCGCAATCATTTTTCCCAAGTTGCACTGCCTTCACTTTATTCCAAATGTCGGAGAGAAATGGCACACTGTGCGACCACAACTGATTTCGAGTAGAACTGTGGAACCGTATGTGAGCCGAACGCTTCAATGTGTTGATGATGATTTTATGCCTGCTAACGGCATGCTTTCCCCAAGATCATAATGGGGAGGTCATCGCTCAAGGGTTGGGAGACGCTCTGTCTGCGTGGGGCTGCAGGAGGAGCAGCATCACTGCACATCCGTTATCGTCTTGATTTGTTTTGGCTGTTTATACAGAATACAGTATAAGCAGTATATTTAATTACACTTCCATCAAAATTATAATCACAATTACAATATCAAGGGAATCAATCAGCAATTGTAATCGTGCAGCCCTAGTACAGTGTTGTCCTCACACAGGGTCTTTCTGAAGTACTGTCTAAATAGAGCTTACTCATTTTTGTTCTTTGTCTTTTCCTTTATTTTCAGGTTCCTATGTATGACTCTACCATGGACCACATCATCTGTTGCCTGCTGGTCCTGGGAACCACAGTGATGATCACCCATGCATGCCCCAAGTACTGTGTATGCCAGAATCTGTCAGAGTCCCTAGGGACATTGTGTCCCTCCAAAGGCCTTCTTTTCGTGCCTCCAGATATCGACCGTAGCACGGTGGAGCTCCGGCTGGGGGGCAACTACATCCTCCGCATCACCCAGCAGGACTTTGCCAACATGACCGACCTGGTGGACCTGACTCTCTCCAGGAACACCATCAGCTACATCCAGCCTTTCTCCTTCGGTGACCTGGAGACACTGCGCTCGCTCCACCTGGACAACAACCGTCTGGTGGAGCTGGGCCCAGACGATTTGCGAGGCCTGGTCAACCTGCAGCACCTCATTGTCAACAACAACCAGCTGGGACGCATTCATGACAAGGCCTTCGAGGATCTGGCCCCTGCCCTGGAGGACCTGGACCTCTCTTACAACAACTTGATGTCTTTGCCATGGAACTCAGTCCGCCAGATGGTCAACCTGCACCAGCTCAGCCTAGACCACAATCTGCTGGACTTCATTCCAGAGGGCACCTTCACTGACCTGGAGAGGCTGGCCAGGCTGGACCTAACTTCCAACCGCCTGCAGAAATTACCCCCAGACCCCATCTTTGCCCGCGCCCAGGACTCAGTGATCCTGACCACGCCCTACGCCCCCCAGCTGTCCTTGAGCCTGGGCGGGAACCCCCTGCACTGCAACTGTGAGATGCTGTGGCTGCGGAGGCTGGAGAGAGACGACGACCTGGAGACCTGCGCTTCCCCTCCCGCCCTGAAGGGCCGTTACTTTTGGTACGTCAAGGAGGAGGAGTTTGTGTGCCAGCCACCTCTCATCACTCAGCACACCC
>CABFOQ010002235.1:0-19060 GCA_900660455.1 Gephyroberyx darwinii | reverse complement strand
ATAACTGCTCCATTGTGTTAGCTATAGTGGATTTATTTTACTACATGTAAATAGCCTTGAGTAGAACTAGCTAGCTTGCTAGTTACAAGAAACTATACCCGATTGGTAGGTTTGTATTAATCAGACTATGAACATTAACAGAGCTTCAAATAATATCAGTGTAGCAGGCTCACTACCACCGGGGTAGCCCTGATAAAGGACCCTTTGGGAGTCTTTCATCATATGGCTGTTTACCTCTCCCATAGGGTCCTGTCCTGCTCCACTGACTTTTTACTGCACGAGAGTCAGCGAGCCCGATAACGAAACCAATAGGTCGAATTTCACTTACCTAACAGATGTCCATAATCCTTCACTTGTCTACTTGCGGGGCGGCAGGTGGTGCTCCATATCCTATACACAAATAAACTCTTATACTTTATTAAAGACAGGTATACTCCAACATTTCCATTGTAATGAAATCCAAGATGGCTGACAGATGTCTCAAACTCTTCTTCGGCACTTTGCGTCCGCGCAATATGCACGCTTCTTATTGCGGGGACGCAAAGTGCCGAATTGGCCTGACTGGCCTGCACAGAGCCCTGACCTCAACCCCATCCAACACCTTTGGGAAGAATATGAACACCGATGGCGAGCCAGGACTAATTGCCCAACATCAGTGCCCGACCTCACTAATGCTGTTATGGCTGAATGGAAGCAAATTCCTGCGGCAATGTTCCAACATCTAGTGGAAAGCCTTCCCAGAAGAGTGGAGGCTGTTATAGCAGCAAAGGGTAGACCAACTCCATATTAATGCTCATGATTTTGGAATGAGATATTCAATGAGATATTCAACGAGCACATATTTTTGGCCATGTAGTGTATGTGTGTAGACAGCTACACACATTTATAGTATAATTTGTGAGTTCCTATTTAAGTGTGTGTGTGTGTGTGTGTGTGTGTGTGTGTGTGTGTGTCACAGGTGAGGACTTCGTAGTTGGCAGTCTATTCAGTTGTCAGGAGTCAGATGTCGTTCCATCTGAGTTGGCTCCGTTCCTCAGCCGCTGCTTCATCGCCAGGGTCCGCTGCCTCCTGGACAGCACCTCTGGATTCCTGGTGTGTCTGTTTGTGTGTTTGTGTGTAAGATCACCACACTGGGTCCTAGTAAACTCCCCAATCTATTTTAAAATTATTTTGTTGTTTTTTAAATCTGGGCTTTTAACCCTCCCTACAGCCCCCTGTGCTGCCCCCCAAATAGCTGGGGGGCAGCACAGCACAGAAACACTGAAACTGGTTTTAAGAGAAAATTAAAAGCACACCTTTTTACTGCGGCATTTCATTAAGTTCTTTTTTATCATACTTTATACTTGTACTTTCTTATACACTGTTTTATGCTTTTATATTTATACTCATGCTCTCAACTGTTTTATGTCTGTGATGTTTTCTAATCATGAGTTGCTGTAAACTCTAAGTTTCTTCATCCTGCCTAGAGCATGTTGTTCAAACTTTAAACCTGCACTATGTAACTTTCTGTAATTTAATTGTTGGCGGCCCAAATGTATGGAAGTGTATACTTAAAGGGGAATTCCGGTATTTTTAAACCTGGGCTCTATCGCCTCAGCCGGCAGTCACGAAACGGGCTGCTATGGCTGCAACGCTCAGATTGTTATTTGTGTGTCTGACAAGTGTCTGACAACATTACAGAAAAGATACAGAGATAGACCTTTTTTTAACCAGAAACAGAAGTCTCGCCCAAGGAGAAGTCTCTCTGAAATCTGAAAGATGAGGTGAGTTGTTGCAGGAAGAGGTTAAACAAAGGTTTCTGGTTAAACAAAGGTCTATCTCTGTAGGGATCCTTTCCGTAATGTTGTCAGACACTTCCAACAAACAATCTGAGCTTGTCAAACAGAAACTTGCAGCTAACAATAGACTATTGATTAAAGCACTAGTACTGAAGCAGTCTAAGTACAGCTAATAGCAACTTGATAAGCAAGAAAAATATACTCTATTCTAGATGAATCAAGCAAAAATGTTGAAAATTTTTTTTTACATCAAAATCCAATTACTTTTACTTCGTGGTTACTCTATTGAATACCAGTAGGCGTACATATAAAAAAAATCCAACCAATAATATCATCGCAAATTTTTGAACAATACCGCCCCTCCACCCAACAATGCCCCCCTCCCATCAAATAAAACAGCCTTTCTTTCCCTAACTGATATCCCATTGGTGTACACCATCAGCCATTTTTAATGATCCCTTAATGTGTTACGTCCCACCCCAAATTGCAGAAGCAAGACTGTCTCAATATGGGGTTTTATTGTGACTTCAAAGACCGCAGTAACTGATGCTAACTGCTCTTTCCTTCCTCCTCCTTCATAGAGCATGCAGTTCCAGGGCAGTCTAAAGTTCCTGCAGGGCCAGAAAAAGAAGACTGAGTCTGGAGCATTAATGCCCCCCCAGCTTGCACTGTTCTGCATGGCAGTGCCCCTCATGATGCCCTCCATAACTGAGCTGAAGATCAAAGGAATGGCTGCCCGTGGCAAGACCAAGGGAGGTGTCAGCAACACATTGGAACGAAGGTGAATATTGTGGGAGAGTTGATTCACGGCAGTAGTGTTGACATACGTTTGAAGTATACCCACGTGTCAAACGTATTACCCCCTGCAAGTGTAGGGGTTATCTGTGACTTGTTAGGTTTCAATGTTAGTATCATTCAATATAGTTATCGTAGTTTTTGAATTATACTTTCTATGTTTACTCCCTAATGGATAAACCAGAAACAATCCACACTGGTGCACTGACAAAACTTGAGTAGCCATGGACAATGTGAATGCTTAGATACCCTTGGGGATTTTACTTCTGGCACCCTGTGTACCTGTAGTAGGGTGGCGCCATTGCATAGGCTCTCCACCTCCCTGTAAGTAAACGTGAATAGTATAAGAAACACAGTGTACTGTCTTATCTTTATCCCTAGTTTCTACCTCATCACACTGAGTTGAGAAGTTGGCTTTTGGCTGTTTTAGCTTGCTAACTAGCCAGCAGGCTAATTTAGCAAAGTAACCAATGTTAATGTTAATATGCGACTACTAGAAAATACTAGTGCTAGCTTCTACTAGATACATTAGCTAGTGTGCTAATCAAATGTGCTAACAACTACTCAGATGTGCTAACAACAATCTGTCAAATTTATCAGTGATGAAATGATCACTTCCCAGTCAAAAACGTCACACAAATTAACCACATCTTTTTCATTTAGATGTGGTGTTTAGATGTTTAGAAATCAGCTGTTCTCAGCTACTGCTGCCCAAGAATTATGGACCTCCAATATGGCCACCAGAGGGTGCATTATGTCACCTGTAGGCCTTCTATATGAAAGCATATTTGGAGTCCACAGATTCCTGAAAATGAGGGGAATTCAACATATCCCCCTGATGTTGTTTTCCTTTCTCAGAGTACAAGCCTTGTTTCCTCTTCAGCCCTATGCCTTATAGAATGGCTCTATAAAGCCCTATAAAGTGAAATAAAGAAATTGACCATCAAACACTTTTTAAAGATTTTGTTTTGGCAATTTTTGCCTTTATTTGATAGTAGAGAGACAGAAGGACTAAGGGAGACAGAGTGGGTGATGACATGCAACAGGGGGTCCCAGGCTGGATTGAAAGCCAGGATGGCACTTTCTGTATTTTTTTTTGTTCTCTGGTGATCAACTCTCATTGGCTATTGCCAGTCTCTATTCAGATTTGCATGGTCGTCCCACACATACTACAGTTAGTAAGTCAAGGTCAAATATAGGTCAGGAGCCAAGAGATTGAAGTCCTGAACCATCATACACTACAAGATCATCTGTATGACCACCACAAATGTAGTACCAAGTCGCTCTGAACTTGAAAATCAGCTGTGATGTCAAATTGTGGCTCTAATCAGACTAATTAATGTGTAGTGTGTCCCCACCATAAAATGAAATATGATTGTCATCACAATAGTGACTACCTCCTCAGAGAAAGATATCTGTTAATTTCCATAGTGACAAGAAGCACCACCCTTCCCGAGGATCATGTGACCGCAACTTCCTGCTTCTGAATTGGACCTGCTCCACCCCATCACGAGGTGAACCATATCACCACTACAACCCCTGGACTCCGCTCTGTAAAGACCCCACTCTGAGATACCACAACAACGGGTTCTGTCCTCAGGATGAACCCCTAAACTTCTGTCTGTCTTCACTGGGAGGAGGCGGGTCTAAAGCTCCAGGCAGCCTCCCAGAACACCCCAACTCCTGGGACTGCTTCGGAGGACAGGCCAGCTTGGCTAGGAAGCACCCTGGAGAAGGGATCTACTTGCCAGGTAAACAAGTCAAGTATCCCTCTCACCAGGGAAAAGTTTTCAGGACATCCCCTAGCGGTGCCTACAGACTCGAGGGTGGTGGAAAGCTGTATGGAGAGCTTGCCAGCGATATGGAAAGCTACTGCGAAGATGCAGGAGGAGGGATGAGGGAGGATGATAGATACATGTCTGGACAAGACTGCTACAATGGTCTGATGCTGCCTGAGACCACCATCAAGACAGAGCATGACTCTGACTCAGAGAAGACAGGGGCGAGTCTGTACACTACGGGACACGATGGGGCATGGGAAAAATATCACTATAGCACCTCCATGTACCCTGAGCACCAACAGCAAGTGAAGACGGAGACAGACTTCTATAACCACCATACCACCTGCCAGAGAAGCAAAGGCAGCCTTAGTCCTCCTTTCAGTGGACACCACAAGTACTTGTACGCTGCTGCCGTTAGCAGGCTGCCCAAATCCCTCTTCAACAACAAAGACCTATCACAGTTCAGTCCACACAAAGTAACTGAACCTCTCTGTGGCAGCCAGGGGGGGAACTGCTTGGACCATGTATATGGGAACAGCACGGTGGACTACAAAGGCTACAACAGCAGAATGAACCAGGAGAAGAAACTGGATTATGAGTTCAGAGGTCACAGCATGGTCCAGTCAATAAAGAGGGAACCTTTGGACTCACCATCCTGGTCTGACAATAACAGTCAGGACATCGGGCAGGTACAGAGAGACATGGTGGTAACAAACTGTGGCATGAACACTTTGGTGCCAAAATCGAACCCTTTCATCTACATGCAGTAGTTTCTTAAGTTAGTGTATGGTTTTTCTATGCCAGTATATGTGTTCACATTGGCATTATCCACGTTTCACCATTGAACAAGTTGCAGTTGCTGCAAGATGCACATTAGCTGGAATTAAAGGTGCCACATGTAGCATTGGCATTTCACTCCTTCCACCATCTGCCATTGCCAGAAACTCTGAAAGCTTGAGCTTTGTTTGCACTGGAAGAACAGCGCCCTCTTCCTATTTTGTGTCGTAAAGCAATCCAGCAGATTTCCCTCCAAATCAGATGCAGTGGAAAATGCAGTGTTTAGTTGCCAGTCACCAGGTGGAAAAAAGGCAGAAGATACTTCTTTAGCTGACAACAAGCAGTACCCAGTGGTTTAAATGTAAAACAAATAAAACAAAACCTATCAGTTTAAAACCCTTTAAACGGATATGCAAAAAACGGATATTTTTGCATATTCTTTTTTTGCATTTTGAATTCTACTACTCTACCCCATGAAAACCAGACAATGAAATAATCACCACCACCAGCATCATTATCTAAAATTCAAAATGTCAACATACTCCTTAACGATATCAGTAACATGAAATCAGTACGTTTTTGTACAACAGTACGATAGGGAAATAATTATGAGACTTGGGGCTCTATTTTCGTACCGGTGTGACCACGGTGCAGTCAATGTTCACCAAAATCCCACACAACCCACAATCTTTTGAATATGTTAAACACAACTAACTACTTAACCTGTGGTAACTGAACTAATGTGTGAATCATAGCAGGGGTTGCAATATCTCAATATCAATGTAAGACAGGGAGAAGAAACACTTACAATTCTGTATATGTCACATAATTCTCTTTTATATTATCATCCTTCTGCCTCTGATGATACTGAAATGGTTTCTTCTTTTTTGGGTCACAACCTATAGGAGATATGCAGTATGTGATTGTGAGACACAGAAGGCGATACCAGGAGTGCATATACAGCCGGTGGATCTCTTACTCTGTCCGAGTAGTGCTGGGAGCTGTGCAGTGCGCTCCTTGTGCCCTGTAGGTGAAGCTACTCTTTAATTCATGTTGTGTACATATAAATGGCAAATAATAAAATTTGACAATTACATAATTTACATATTTCCAACCTTTTACCAAGCCATTTGTATACCATCAGCCCTTGGGGGCCTATTTGAGGTGCCATAAATACGACTTTGCACCTCCTGGACAAGAATATCCATTTCTTCTTGGGTGAAACTTTTATGGACTTGCTGCAGTCATCATGAAATTGTCAAAGCGCCATTGTGCAAGCACACTGCTTTTAAAGGGGATGAAATGAGCTGATTTGATTGGGCAGAATTGAAGCCAGCCCTCACCACACCTACTGATAATGTATTTCTCTTAATCCAACCTCTTTGATCACTTGACTGGATATGGCCGCTTGCGCCATACGTCATAGACTTGCGCCTTGATCCACGGAAATAGAGCCCTTAATATCACTTTTTATCTAGTGTTTGTTTGTATGAAAAATATGTATTTCTATCTTACCTTTTTTGAGTTGTTTAAACTGTATACTACAGAATCCACAGATAATGTGTTCCAATCTAGTTCTGTGTATTAATGATGAATCAAGAGGGAAATGCGTTTTCATCAGTCATCTCATTTAACTTGCTCTTATAAGGAAAAGGTTTATAAAAAATGTACATCAGAAATAGCATAAGAAATCTAAAAGAAAAAACATACATTTCTTTGTAGTCATTTAGAAATGTTTTGACTTTGACAGTTTTTAATTAATTTAGTATTTAATAAGTTTGTATTTTATTTTTAACAGTAGTTTAAATTCTATTTTCACACATCTCTGTATTCCATACTCCATACTGTTTTGTAGTTTTTCTTTGATATAATCTTTGTTTGCAAAAAAATAGATAACTGTTGAAAACAGGAAAATCATTGTTAACGGAGCAGTTTTATTGTAAACCCTTGTGATAAATGTCTTACCTTTGTAACTGCATATAGCATAGCAGTGCTTTCCTGCTAATGTTTTGTAATAGTGGGGATGGTGGTGGTTGTGGGCTGGGAGAGTGGGTGAGTGTGTGTGTGTGTGTATTTATGTGTTGGGGTGTCCACATCTGTCCCTGTTTTGGTTCAAGTGCAGGTTGCAGCAGGAGACTTTATGTGGTGTGGTGAAACCGCCCTGTTGTGGCCGTGGTACGGCGAAGGAGAGGCCAGACAACTCTTGTTTGCGGTGAAAAAAAGAACAGAAGATTTATTTAAACGTGCACGGGAGCGGGTAGGAGGATAAAGAGAACTCAGGTTCTTCCCGGACCGGGGGAGCCGTCTAGGCGGGATCACTGTGGCTCTTGCACACCTGCGGGGAGACAGAGGGCTGGTGGTGAGACACAGGGTTAGGCACAGGGTTAGCGTCGGGGTCCGTTCGTCCATTAGCAAGCCATCGTCAGGGGGAATCAGGGTGGGTCCGTTTAGCCAGGGGGATACTCCGTCGGGGTCCGGTCTAAATCCAAGGTCAAAACACAGGGTAATCAAGCCACGTTAATACTCTCTCCTCTTTTCCTCACCGCCGTGGAGATTCGGTCCACTCTCCTCTGTCGGCCACCTTCCTCTCTGCCTCCTCCTGTCACTCCGGGGTTCTTATAGGGCCTGCCAGCCTATCATGTGTTGATTGCTGATGTCGGGCAGCTGCTTTCCCTCCAGGACCTGAGGAGCTGGCAGTGGTAGAACTGCTGGTTGATTAATCTGCCCAGCTGGCAGCGGTTAGGGAAGGGGTGTTTGGGGTTACCTTGGTGGTGCTGCTGGCCCCACCCACCACAGTGGTGATTTTAACATTAAGTGCTAATTTTCAGCATTTACCTTGGTGTAGGAAGCACTATGTGCTTGGTGGTGACAGTGCACTAAAATGTTTTTCACGTTTCCTAGTAGTGGGAATGTTCTTGATTTTGTAGTCCACTGCTGAATGAATCTAGGGAAAACACCTGAACAGTTACATTCTGTTAATAAACTTCCTTCTGTTTTAGAAAAGCTTGTGACTGTTTTCTTCTTGACATTTGTCGTCTTCTGAGAAGTCCTATTTATAGTATTTCTTTGATATTCGTGATACATTTACATTTCAGATTATCACTGAAAGTTTAACTTCACAGCCACTAGAATATATTATCATTATAGTTTTTATACATTATAGTTCAATACAACCATCTACTGTCTCAATTTAATGTATTTCACACGAAACACTAGAAAGCTACATTTCCTAACTGTTGTTACTCAGTGGTTTCCAGGTGATTACTAGTGGGTGCTGGGGTGTTACTAGGTGGTTGCTAAGTTGTTGCTCAGTGCATAGCAATCACAGCCCATAACAACCACAGTAATCTGAAAACAGCCCATAGCAAACAAAGGACAGCCCATAATAACCACTTAATCAGAGGACAGCCCATGATAACCTGAAAGCAGTCCTTAGCAACCAAACCATTATAACCACAATGAACTATACGTTGCCTTTGTGTGAAAAAGAATTATTGCGACAGAAAAAATATATTTGATAGCAAAACAACACTGGATGTCCTCTGAATCTCATCAGCTTGTAGTTTGAAGTTGGGATATCGAGAATAACAAAACTATGAGAACAATAGGCCTACTATCAAGTTGAATTTGAAGGTATGAGTGTTTGCTGAATTTTGTTTATTTATTCATTATGAAGTAGATGTTTTTATTCAGTTGATTTGTGCTTTTTAACCAATTTTGAGCAAAAAAGCCTGAATGCCAGAGAGATAACAATTCCCAGGACATTATGTTGGATGTTGAGGATGTGAGGCTGATTTGATAATCCCAGATAGTCAAGTAGGCAGCCATGTACTACACTGCACTGTACAACACTGTAGTCCCAGCAAGTTTAGACTCAGATCAGGCTAGACTGGCAATGTGTCTGCATTGGCTATGAATGAGACAATACCGTATTAAACATTATTAAAACTGTAAATGTTTAATCTTTTCTTTCTTTATAGCATTATTAAAACGGTATATAAGTAATCTTTCTGTACCCTGTACTCTTTCTGTATCGATAACATTAAAACTGTACCATTAATCATCATGCTATATCCTTCATAACATTGTTAAAGCTGTATATTAATCATATTTCTGTACCCAATATCCATCATAACATTATTCAAACTGTATAACAGTCATCTTTCTGTACCCAACGTCCATGATAACATAAATAAAACTATATGTTAATCATCTTTCTATACCCAGTGGCCTGGCCATAGTAACACCAATAAAACTGTATTAGTCATCTTTCTGCACCCGGGGTGAAGCAGCAGCTAACAGTCGGCCTTTGTCAGCTGCTGCTGTGCGGAAGTGGATCTCTGCAACACTAAATCCATGTTCTAGTAACCTAATGAATATGATATCTATATAGATTCACATCGATTTTCGCCTCGTCTGCGTCCATTACTTAAGTAGGTAAGGCTAATTGTTTCGGTTTGTTTTATAGGCGGTGAAACTGTGGTAATGTTGTGGCCTTTTCCCTATCCATCTACTGTCCGACGGGGGGGTTAGCTTAACGCTAGCTTGTTTTGTTAATCTTGGGAGTCCGAGTATTTAATTTATAACGCTGGTGTTAACATTGGACATTTGTATTTGAAACTGTGGTTAGTCTGTCTAGGTGTCAAGTGTGTACCTAACTATTCCACTGTAGAAGTATGGAGGCGAAAAAGCGTAGCTAGGTAACATTGTAAGCGATCTTGTCAGCTAGTCCCGATGCCTGATGTCCTCTGTTGTATGGAGAGGAAGGCATCGCCGAATTACGTTCCAAATTCTGGGAGTTAATGTCGCCTTGCTTATCGGCAAACCTCCACGCAGCGTAGAACAATAACCTAGGACATTTTCCAGAATGGGGAGGTCTACTGGTGAATTCGGCATACATCTGACCCACCAAACATGACTAATTTCGATAAAATTCCTTTTGGAAACTTTTGGAAGTGGTTTGCACTGCTCGTTACTGCCCACCACGCTGTAACGTTAACTTAACATTTAGATGGTACAAGATTGTGGAACTAACGGGCAATCAAATGGTACAAGTTCAAATTGAATTTGAATGGAAGCGAAAATAACTCGTCATGTTTTACGAGGTTTGTAACGTATGTCGAGAAGCAAGGCAACAATAAACCGTCCCCATACAAGATACACCAGTATCGGGGGTAATTGTTAGCCAACTAACCACAACTGCGGTTAAAGTGAGCTGCATTTTAAACTTTTTACGGCGCGTAAAAAGTTTAAAATGCAGCTCACCGGTGAATTACGGTAGAAACGCCTTCTAAATGGAAAACAGTCCGACACAAACTCCAACAGTTTGTACTTAATATAATAAGAATTAATCGTAAAAGATGTGTCTGGTTGAAAAACACTTTGACTGATGACAAATGTGAAAAATCTCTCAATTACTTTGAAAACCTTTTCATCTTTGCCCTTTAATAAAAATACTATTTGCAATTCCAATGGACCCCTACTCAGGACACCCCCTCTGTACACACATGAAATATTTTACTGTACTGTCTTTGAGAAATATCAGCTTAAACTCATCCATAGGCTCATTTTGGCATATTGTCTCAGTTAAATTTCCCATCTTTGGCCTTCCATAATAATATTTTTTGCTATAATTAGTTCAACCTCAGGACATCCCTTTCTGTGCCCACATGAAATATGAAAGTAGTTTATTGTGCCATATTTGCAATTAATTTGCCATTAATTCTTATTATATAAAGTACAAGTACACACACACACACACACTTGGCCACTTTAAGGTTACATACCTGCTATGTCTACCTACTCTTATATACCTCAATTTGCACCTTATTACTTGCACCTTATTCTGTTGATTGCACCTTATTCTGTTAGTTATTACTTACTTACTTATTTTTATCTACTTATTGTATTACCTTTTTACTTTATCTACTTATTGCATTACCTTTTTACTTATTTGACTTATTTTTATTGTGTAAAGTTGAGTTGACCCGGAGGACAAGAATTTCACTGCTGGTAATGATGTACGTTATCTAGTACGTGACAATAAACTTGAAAACTTGAGAAAAAACAATAATAAACTGTTTGAATTTGAGTCTGACTTTTTCGTTTAGAAGGCATTTCGACCATAATTACAACGGTATCTATTGTTGGGACAACGCTGTACACCATAATTACACCAGTAGAGGCATAGCACAATTTAAAACGCGGCTCACTTGACCGCAGTCTAACCATATTAGGTGGTCGGATTATTTACAGCCTCATCTCACTGCTTTGAGTCAGTGAGCACAGGTCTGTTTTGAACAAACACGTGGAAACGTTATACCATGTGTATTTTTGGTCTTTCAAACTAGATTGTTTGTATGCAGACCCTGGTTTACAGTGGTGCTTGAGCTCAGTGTCGTTATGGAGGAGACCAATCGGGAGGCGGTTGCTACTGCGGTGCAGCGTGTGGCAGGGATGCTACAGCGATCAGACCAACTGGACAAGGTAGAGCAGTACCGAAGACGAGAGGCCCGCAAGAAGGCATCTGTGGAAGCCAGGCTGAAGGTGATGTGTTTGTTGCGCTGTTAACCCATAGACAATCTGCGCTACCCCGAGATTTCATTTATTCACTGACACACTCACTCAGTGGCTATTTATATTCTTCCTCAGTATCCTTTCCGAGCTATATGGTCATGGCACTAGGCTGTGCTAGTCAGCCCATTCAGCCATTTGCTAAGTCACTCAATAAAGTTTTTTTAAATAAAGTTTTTCATCACTGCGATGGATTTCAGTCATTTGGATTTCAGAGAGGCGGTAACTGTATGAGATCAGTGTAAACCACAAGAAAAAAGGTGCAGGTGATATAGTGTGTGTATATTGAGATGGTCAGAAACAAAAGGCTAGTGAAGGCCTGACTGATCTAATCACTTCCCATCCAAAATAACCAAGGTTATTCAGGCGGGCAGAGCGCCTGTCTGCTGGCAGTTCTCCCCAACAAAGCTAATGGCACCCTGCATATTTAACGTTCTACAAAATATATTCTAAGATTAATTCTTAAATATTTTCTTTCTGCCCATATTTTATGTTATGTTTTATGTTGTGCAAGCTTAATAGTTTTCATTGTCAAGTCAACCCCAATTGTGGGTTTGGCAAAACAACCTTTTCCAGTTGTCTTCCCTCTCATTCTTACTCTGAGTTAAATGCTCAGATTTTGAGGTCCTGTGAAAAAAATATAATAAATATAAACTTATGATCCCACATAATTGCTTTTAACTTCTCACATGTGATTGTGTGCTGGACAGTAATTTGTCACTTTTTAGTTGCCAGAGGTATATAATTTCTCCTAAAACTCAAATATTAGGTGAACACGAGTGCAGTGCCACTTAGGGACTCCCACTGGTCTTGTCTGATAGGACTCGTCACATGGCGCTTCCAATTGACAAGGTGGTTGACATTGAGTAACTACTTTTATACCAATGCTCAACACTGCAACTGCACCACACCTCCTAATATAATTAAACTGGAAAATAGAAATTATTAATTATTAAGTCAATTATTAAGATGTGTATTTTTAATGGCTTCAAGGTGTCATAATGCATGAATAACCCCACCACCACCCAGCGGGCTACTTTGTCACTTTGGCTGACTACTCAATGTGCTTGTGAAGTGCTAGTATCAATAGTACTGCTAGTAGTCATGGTAGCAGTAGTAGTTGTACATAATACATAGAATTTGGTTGCTAGATACTTGCAAGGTTGTTACTAGTGATTACTATGTGGTTACAAGGTGGTTGCTAAGTGGTTGCTAGGTTCTTACTGGTGGTTGTTAGGTTGTTAGTAGTGGTTGCTAGGGTGTTGCTATGTGGTTGCTAAGGTGTTCCTAGGTGGTTAGGATGGTGCTGACTGAGCTGCTGTTTGCTGTGATGCCTCACATCAGATCTGGATGTCTCACCCAAATAAACTATTATGTACTCTGTGTATTGTGCTTACCCAAACTGCATGCCCGACCATCCAGGTGGGGGGATCCCTCTCTGAGTAGCCCCTCCCAAGGTTTCTTCCATTTTTTCCTAAAAGGTTTTGTGGGAGTTTTCCTTGCCCTCTGTGAGGGTCCAAGGTTGGGGGCTGTCATGTACATATATTGTTTTCACACTTGTACACACTTGCACATTGCGAAGCCCTTTGAGTCTATAACGGTGATTGAGGGCTATACAAATTAAATGTGATTGATGGTTACAAGGTGATTGCTAGTGGTTTCTAGGTAATTAATAATGGTAGCTAGGTCATTACTAATGGTTGCTGTGGTGTTCCTATGTTGTTGCCAAGTGTATCATAGTGGTTGCTAGGGCGAGAGAGAGGTAGCTCACCAATGATACAGAGAATAAGTGGGAATAACATGACAGCATGAGTGTGCTAGCTTACAGCTCGCCCACTAAATAGTAGGAACAACATGAATGTAATAATATTTCTAATACTTCTATGTCCTCTAGGCAGCTATCCAGTCCCAGCTTGATGGCGTTCGCACTGGACTAACCCAGCTGCACAATGCCCTGGTGGATGTTAAAGATATCCAGAGCTCACTGGCTGATGTCAGTAAGGACTGGAGGCAGAGCATCAACACCATTGAGAACCTGAAAGACGTCAAGGACGCCGTGGTCCAACATAGTCAGCTGGCCTCCGCTGTGGAAAACCTCAAAAACATTTTCTCAGGTAAGTGAGATCAGCTATGTGTAGCTATGACTGCCAGGCCCAAGTTTGGTCCTCCAGAACACAGCTATAGAGGGGGTGAGAAGTATTGTCCAAGATGGAGTTCAGTTTGGACCTCATCCTACCTTCTTGCATGTCCGGGCTCTTATCCCCATAACAGGTTTGAGGCCACAAAAGCTATTTCCCCTCAGCCTTAATTTAGTTGTACAAGTTGTGACAAGCTTTTCAGGTTTCAGTTGGGTCAGGCAAGAATGTTGAGGCCTCTTTTTAGATATGGCTTGGTGGATCTGGTCTTGACTATGTTACTGACCATGTTCTCTCTCTATTTTCTCTTGCTCTCGCTTTTCTGTGTTCTCCCCTTCATTCTGTCATTCTTTCTTCCCCTGCTGTCAAGTACAGTACCAGAGATAGTGGAAGAGACCCAGCAGCTGATAGAGCAGGCTGAGCTGCTGCAGGCCCACCGGAAGCTGATGGACCTGGAGTGTTCGCGGGACGACCTGATGTACGAGCAGTACCGCATGGACAGCAAGAACACCAGTGACATGCACCTCATCCGCATCTACTTCGAAGATGTAAGTTCACTGAGCATGTCACACTGTGCTAGGTTGTTGAATTTCCTGTTAACATAACCGAAGAGGTGAACCTCACACATTAATTCACATTCAATCATTAAGAGCAGGAGAAAGGAGAAACACCCCACAACCTGTAATCGGCTAACAGCACATTTTTCTTACCAGCAATGATATTTTGTAGTAACTGTAGCAACAAAGTGCTCTTCCATTTTTAAAGTTTGCATCAATTGGTTTTCTATTTCTTTCTGTTTCCTTGCAGGTTCAGGCACTGTCAGACGAGCTGGCCAAGCAGTTATGGATGGTGCTCCAACGGTCTATGGTGACAGTTCGCCGTGACCCCACCATGTTGGTCTCTGTGGTTCGCATCATTGAGCGCGAGGAGAAGGTCGATCGGCGAATGCTTGACCGCAAGAAGCAGACAGGCTTCATCCCTCCGGGACGACCAAAACAGTGGAAGGAGAGGATGTTCCAGGTAAGAGGAAGGGATAGGGAAAAATTTGGTAAATGCTTTTTAGATAATCAAAGGATGAAGAAAATTTGCATGATCATTGTATCCCACAGGTTGCCAGTTTATGTCAGTAACATATTTTTTCAGGCACTAAAGTCTCTCAGTCTAGTATAAGCATAATCTAGTATAGCACTGCAGTATTTAGCTGACTAGCACAGTTCCATGTGATTATCAAGGCTACGTTTCAAACTGTCTCTCTTTGGAGTTCACTAACACACTCTTGGCACATGGCAGCATTAAATCTCGATTGCTGGCACCCAAAATTAATCCAAAACAAATTTCTACTGATCCAACTAACTCTCCCAGCCTCCTCCTGTTCTGTTTCCTTATTAATCAATATACTTGTCATGGTTTGTTTCTGTAGGCCTGTCTCTCAAAATATTCCATATCTAAATTATATGTGTCTGCTGGGTTCTGTTCTCTATACCAGGAGGTTTGATTGTGCTATAGAGAACAGAACCTGTACCGCCAAATACAATTTTGTAACCATTTGTGCAGTAAAATGGTTTTAATTTGTTAAATCATTTGTAGATACATGTGAAGTGGGTCTTTCCCAACAATGTGATAGACGTGATGGAAGACTTTTGGGGCAATTCTAATGGCAACAGTGTCCAAAGAGTTGGTTTTTATCTCCTAGGAACATCTCACTGCAAGGAACTGTATTTTTGACCATGTGTGTGGTTGCACATGTCTGGCATTTCATTATACTGAGGTCACACTGCAACTTTTATGACCACAAAATAATTCTCACGCCATTACGCAAGGAAAAGATACCAGTGCTCATTCCAAACCATGTGAAAATCAAAAATTTGGATAGCTGCCTAAAAAGTTAACATACTATGAAAAACTGTGACTAGGGCCAACTGGTATCTCTTTTATATAAGCACAAACAAATGCGCTCCCTTTTGCTCCATTCCTCTTCACGTCCTTCCCTATGGGCTGCTTTCACTCATGCCCCAATTGAATTTATAGGGCTACAGTTAATCATATATAAGTGTACATTGTGTTTTTAGTTTCCATGTCTAATACAAACTGCTGTAAACCACTGCTCTAAACAGCAAATGATTGTTGTAACGTTAGGCCCACGACACAGACGACCATTACTGGTTAACTCTATAACGCATCCCCGTATCCAGCAAGCTCTCGAAGGCAAACAGAGATAACTGAAGCCATCATGTTTTATTTAGCAAAAAACATTGCTTTGATAAACACTGCACTGCACTGTGCTCAACACCCTGGATAAGAGAGCCGTGATTCCCTCCCCCAATCATTTTTGTGGGAGGCAATCATACTTTCCCCAAGATCATACCGGGGATATTGCTCAAGGGTTGAGAGACGCACTGTCCGCCAGGGGCTTGCAGGAGGAGCAGCAAGTTTGCATCACTACAAATCAGTTATAGGCTTGATTTGTTTTGGTTGTTTATACAGAATATAGTATATGTGGTTGGCAGCTTAAAATATGTATTTAATTGCAATTCTATTCAAAATTAGAATTGCAATAGGCCTTTTTCATTCAGCAGATGTTTGAATCCCATTTGAGGGTGTTGGTGATGGTGATCCTCAGGAACTTGCACAACTCAGATAAGTTAGAAATTCAGATGTTGATCTCAGGGGTCCTACAGAAGTCTTTCATCCTCATCTCAGCAGTTTTAGATATGTGTTCACCTGTACCCTGTACATAGGCTCATAATTGTTGGTAATATGGCCCCCAGACAGGTGCCAACCTGAGCATTTTTTGGGCAACTAGAGGAAGTTATTGTTATACAGGGAGTAGAGGAGGGTCCATTTGAACTGGCAGAAGGGCCCAAGAGGGCAACGTTTGTGTTGATTCAGATTTAAGGTTTAAGTTTAACATTGATGTTGATTAGGGAATTTAAGCCAACACATAGGAGCATGGAGTCTGGGCGTCCAGGTATTCCAAGACAAACTCTAGACCCTTGTTGACTGTGTGAATGCCATTCAACTGAAAGAAAATGAACAAAACTTGTGACACTTAAAAGACACTTAAAAGGTGTTATGAACTTGAGGGTCAACTGAAAAGTAGCAAAGCTACCCAAACTAACTTCTAACTAACTCACTTCCCCAAATGACAGCAGAAACCTCTGCTTTACCCTTTCCCACCATTCGCTTGCAGGCTATTGAAGGTTCGGTTACAATGATGATGTTGATATCAATGATTAGATGTTTTCTTTTTGAGTGGGAATGTGCAACTCTAAACGTAACAGCCTTTCTTTAAGCGTTCAAGTGTTTGCTTGTATCTGTTGAAGGTCTTGGAGGGTACAGTCAGCACCCGTATTGAGGGCACCCAGTCAGAGACGAGGGAGTCCAACAAGATGTGGCTGGTTCGCCTTCTGGAGATAACCAGGAAGTATGTTCTGGATGACCTCATCGTTGTCAAGAACCTCATGGTGCAGTGCTTCCCTCCACACTACAACACCTTCCACAGGTAACAGGACAGAATTATGTGTGAGTGTCTATTCTAATCATAAAGTATTTGTTAAAGTATGCTGGTTTTTCTAACTGATGTGCCCTGTCCAACCGGCTACTCCTGTACTTCCAAGCACAAACCCAACAGCCTAAGGTGTAACCTCCATAATTCTCATTTACACAGAAGAAATTTAAATTCAAAGCAGAGACACTGATTCCAGTTCATCTGCAATATATGTTTTCTTATCCTTTGCCTTCTCTAAAGAGTTTGTCTGGTGTTTGTGTTGGGTTTTTTCCTGGGCAATTACGTGCATTCAAGGATGGTATCATAATGCCACCTGCTTTGTAGTACTTGCAATGGTGTAGTATCATAGGATAAAACCCCATGACAATCCTACATATAATATAGCTGTACCTCCATAGAGTCAACCTTTCAAGCACTGAGAGCAACTGGCTATTTTCCCATCGACATTCATGCATTTTTTAAATATGCAATTGTTTTGTCATGAAACCTATTCAGCACATAAAACAACTTACTCACACATCAATACAAGCAATGGTGAGCTGACTCCAGATTTCCATGTGATGGCAAATGTATATGTGTGTTTCAGGTTTTTCTGTCTTTACCATAATGCTGTGTCAGCTCGTGTCCAGGAACTGGCCTCTGAAGACTTGGAGGCAAATGAGATTGTCTCCCTGCTTACCTGGGTCCTCAATACATATAAGAGGTACGCACACATACAGACAAGCCATGTCCATGTAGTCCTTCAGATTATACACCATATGAGAAGAGAGAAGCTGAAACATGATGGTCTGAAAACATCAGTCGTGACCTCTCTTTTTCTACTTTGACTTATTAACTCTTGTGTGTCTGTGTGCATGCCTTTGTGCTGTTGTAATTCTATCCTTGTGAAGACTAAATGCTTTCCCAAGCGTGGTTTCTTTGAACTCTGGAGCATTTCCTCCTTTAGTTAGTTTTTTTGGCTAGGTCAGAATAATGCCATTCAGACTTGGGTGACCAAATGACCCATTGAGATGCCTGAAAATGTGGGTTTCGGTGCTTTTCGATGAGAACTACGGTGCGGTTAGTTAGGAGTGAACGTAATCCGATCCAACTACAGGAAACAACCCCAAATGCAAAATTTTATTGGTATAAAGAGACGTGTGTTGACATCTTAGGGCGCACTCACATTAGGCCTGGTTCGCTTCAACCGTGCCGGCGCACGATTGCCCCTCCTCCCTAATCCCCCGCTGGCCTGCGCTCACATTGCGCTTAAACGTTCCGTGCACGGGCGCGTTTACGTCATCACGATGCAACTTCTTGTGTGGAAGAAAAGCGCTTTTGCACAGCACAGTGGAGTTCATAATTTTACTTTGTGGCTTATTTGGAGTCTCTTTGGGTGCGGTGACTCACGGCTCTCTCACATGCGTATAGATTTATCGATTATGCAACGCAGCGATTTTCAGTTAATCGTGCTGCACGTATAAGAAGATTTTTACGGAGGCAGCTGATGTTGACGGAGGAATTTGCGGCTTTACTCCCGACTACAATTCACGTTCATCAATAAATCATCGATTTTATGGGACAGTCGCATCATTGACATGTCCGCGATTCGTGCCCGTGCGCGATTGGCGATCACACTAGCCCGAATGCAAGTGAACCGTGCCGGAGCGCACCTCTTCAACCGGGCCCGCGCACGGTTAAGTGAACCGCGCCCGGGCGCGGTTCGGAGCGATC